>JANVCC010000062.1:12963278-13080334 GCA_025345505.1 Todiramphus chloris collaris
TTTTTTTTTTTTTTTTTTTTTTTTTTTTTTTTTTTTTTTTTTTTTGTCTTTCTGGGAAGACACCTGTTCGTGTGATAGTTTTTTTGTGATCTTCCATAAGCATAGTGAGCAAATTTAAAGAAGTCCGTAGGTTAATAGGAAAAAACCCCGAACAAATAAAAAAACCCAAACACTACCAAAACCCAAACAAACAAAAAAAAGCCACCAAACCCCCAAACAATATGAGCTTATTTGACATCACTCAGTGCTGTCCCTGTAGAGCTGGGTCAAGTTAATCCAAGACAAATGAGTGTAATCAAGTAACAGTATGTCACATCTTAATATTTTGAGCTGATTGTGCTTGTGCTCTTCCAGGAGTTTCTGATGCCCTTGCAGGAATCGGTGTTTGTGCAGAAACCTTTCCTTTTGGAAGGATGTCTGTCCCTTCCTTTTTGCTGTGCACTGCTCAGAAAGCAGTATTTTGACTTTCCTAACCCACATTTAAAAACATATAAACTCTAACCCATGAATTAAAAAAGCATGACTAAGCATAATGTTGATTACAGAAGGAAGTTGCGTGATTTTGGGTGCTGAAATAATCTCGGGTATGACTTCAGGTATATACCTGCCTCCTAAGACTGCAGTTCGGGTGTCACTCTCACTTCAGGAGCAGGGAACTCATCATGCAGTTATTTATCATCTTTGACAGGACATTAGCAGCTGGTGTTGAGTTTGCTGCCAAAGCCACAGCACTGTTAGTGCTTGACCTATGGTACATTCTCTGAATTAACTATCAGTGGATGGTTTCAGAGGGTAAGAGCAGATTACGGTACATAAAACAGGTTAAGTCCAATATACGTGTACGAAGTAAGATAAGTATCTTCTGCTTAGTTCTTCTAATTTCCTTGTAATATGCCACACTGAGGTACAGCCTTAATTCAAATGTTTCTGAGCTTGGACAGTCAGACAGTACCTGAACTGCTTGAACACTTTTTTTCTTGGTGTAGAGAGGAAAGTCAGAGACTCAGGTAACAGATACCACCCTGTTCTTCTTGAAGTGCAAATGAACTACTGGACGTATGGAATGACCCAGATATCCTACAGATGTTTCTTTAGGAGAACAATCTTTCTTAATAGCTGTTAAATAGTAACCCCTAATTTGGGACCATAATAGCTGAGTGATGAAACAGTCAAATTCTGGCTTGCTGTGTGGAAGATCATTCCCAGTGGGAAGTATAGCAGCTTATGGATACGCTATCACTGTGTTGCTGTCCTTTGGTAGGTGCGTTACTAAGGTTTGGTGCAGCTAATTGCAGGGCATTAGAATTCAATGAAGAGCTAAGAAGGAGCAGGGGAACGAAGTGGGAAAAACAATTTGTGTTTCCCACTTCCTTGACGCTGCTTCTCCATGTGTGTATGAACAATCCATATAAGCAACATATGTGCTAACCAGAGGAAATAAAGAATTACTATGGATTTAACTTCCAGTGATACACAGATGGTGCTGTTTTGTGTGCATCTCAGTCAGTCACATGCCCAGAGCAGCTGCGTGGAACGTGAATTGGATATATGGAAGAAAAGAGTGCTTTTATTAAATGGCTTCACTTTTTTTTTTTATAAAAAAAAAGAAAAGTATAGGCCTTGACTGTCATTATGAGCATCAATTCTGGAGGCCTTTGGTTGACCAGGTCACTCTTTCAGATGAGACATAGTCCTTCCATTTTCATTCATCTTTTCTTGGTATTCAACAGTCCCTTATTTAGAGAGAGGAAAGTGACGGACATAAAACTGTTTCCAGTGTTCTTTTCTCTCTTTAAATTCTGAAAACCTTGGAGTGGTGGTTTAGACACTTCTGAGGCATCAATTTTTCTTGTCTTGAGTTTTGGATCAGATGATGGGAATAAAATGTAGTCTCATATGGACATTTAGAATACATTTATTTCCCATTAAATATGGCTCTTGGCTTTGCCAAAAATCTTGGCAAAAGGAATGTCAGGGATTCAAAATGTAGTAACTTTAAAGGAGAGAGTGATCTTGTGTACTGTATATGGCTCTGGCTTGGGTGTCTCATACTTCTTTAGTCTTGCTATCACCCTTTTCTAGTCTAAAAATAGATGTCACCAAACTATATGCAGCTCTTTTGAGTGAAATGTTTTCTTAAATCAAGAAGAGGAGCACAACTTATGAGGTACAAGATTTCTTTCAACCTAGAGCAAATAAACATAAAACTAAGATATGCCTCCTTACTTTTTTCATCCCAACTTGTTTTGTAGTGTTGTGGTGACAGAATTCTTGAGACCTATTCTAAATGACCTTAAAATTTTCCATGCTTGAGTGACTAATAATTTCATTGCCAATAGAAGCAATTTCAACTGTTGCAATTTAATTGCAGCATTTCATTAGGAGGGACAGACCTTATGTCATGCAAATTACTTGAGCAAGGCAGGCAAAAAGATCAGACAGAAAGGGGTAGTCTTGTCAAGGCAGGTATGTGTTGTGTACAGGTGAATATTGTCAGTCCAGTGTAATTTGCTGCTGTACACACACACACGAGGAACTGAATTCACATTAAACAAGTATTCCTAAGGCACTACTAGGTTTTTCTTTCTTGGGCGGGGAGGAGGGGGGATTCTGTGGTCGCCAGACTGAAAATAAAGTATGGTTTATTCTCAATTCCCTCTTTATCAGTTCTTGATTAGGCTATTGCAGTTCCTTTTTTATGAATTCTCTGTCATGCTAACTTCGGGGAAAGTGTTCATAATTCTCCAAATAGTGTTAGCTTTGTAAATACTGCTCAGAGCAATATGCTGTTTGTATTTTTGAGCTTTTAGGCTTTTTTTTTTTTTTTAAATGTTTTCCAATAAAAGGTTACATAGCTTGGTTTTTTTTTTGTGCTTGGTCTTGATTCCAGCTGTTGACAAAAGTTTTGTTTCGCATGATTAACTTTTGAGGCTCTTTGGAACATGCTGCACATCTTCTAGTTGTAAAAACTAATCATATGTTATGTGGTATCTGTTTCCTTAACAGTATCCAGTAGTGTGTTTATAAGGTAATATTCTGTGAGATGAAAGAGACCGTATTAGCTGTTGAAGTCTCTAACCACCTTTTTTTTTCTAACCAAGGAGAAGGAACATATTTAATTGCGTTTTATGCACCAAAATTATAACTTTATGATTAAACTCCCTGAGGTTACAGTGATGCTTTTTTCTGCTTTTTTTTTTTCTTCCTTTTTTTTTCCTTTTTCAGGCAAATGGCAGTTATTTGGGGTGAATGACAGCATGATAGTTGTCTCTTGGAAGTGGTAGTAGAACAACATGTAATTAAAAAAAGGCAGCTATGTCCTTGTGGCTTGTGTATTATTATACATAATGTCTGTACATAATAATACAACTAATTCTGTGTAAAAGCATACCATGAAAAAGAGGTGATATTTCTGCTAGGAAACTGTGCCAAGTTATTATACCAGCTTGTCACTTCTGGACAGCTGAGTTTACACCCCACATGAACTCAGTTAAATGGAGAAGTTGTTGCTCATTGGTGTTCTGTACAGGAATTTATTGGCAGAGGTTTTTTTTGGTTTTTTTTTTTTTTTTTTAAACGATGCTTTTTCAGGAACTGTGCTGCTTCTTTTCTCTGAGAACTTTTAGGAAGCCAGAAGAAAAAGCTTTTAGAAAGGAGGTAATTTTTGTGTTCTGCCATGCACTGGGTAGCTCGGATGAGGAATCTTGATGTGGAGCTATGTGCAGGCAAGGCTGGGGCTGTACCTGGTGACTGGGGATGATAGCAGGGTATTGGGATGACCTTGCATAGCAGGAGGAAACCAACCTTTTCTCTGCCTGTTTCCCACACAAGAGTTTTCCTGCCATCTAGCTGGTCACGTGTGGATTGTTCTGCTGCTTTATAAGTGAAAACAAGCCCAGATAAATCCTTCATGGCAGTGGAGATAGTGGCTGTCACAAACTAAATCTGCCTCCCCACCCATTTTGCAGCACAGCCAGCCTTGGGGCAGGGTGATGGCAGATCTGCTGCCTGCCTTCCTCCGGGGTAAGCCTGTCTCCACCCCAGGAGGAATGCGATGGGTTTCAGTATTGCAGGCCAGCACGTTCCTCCCTCTGGGGTTACAGCTACTGCCAGGCTCTTCAGTATTTCTGCCTCCAAAGAAAAGGAATAAGTGAAGAAAAACAAAACACCAGAAAAAAAAAAAAAAAAGGAGGGGTTTTGGTTTATTTTTCTATGTTGTTTGAGGCTTAGGGTTTAAAAACAAAATAAACTTTCTGTAGGTGTTTGTTGCTGACAGTAGGAGTTCACAGGAATGAGTTTGGAGTATGGAATAAGAATACAGGAAGCCGTTCAAACACAGATAATACCCCTGCCTTCGCATAGAACTTGGATGCAGTCAACATGCAAGAATTATGGTCCATTTAGGAGAGTTATTAAAAGGGTAAATACACACATGGTATCAGATGAAAAATGGATTTCAAGTTTCACAATGGGAATAATACCTGTTTGTTTTTAAAAAAAAAGAAATTATGAAAATCATGTGTCAGTTTATCCTTTTCTTTTCATATGAAGAGTAACTGCACTGAGTCACGTAATGTGCTAGACAAATGTTCCCATTCACACTTAGTGCACGTTTCTTTTACTCTCTTCTGACGTTTGTGTTTCCGTGTAGATTCTTAAGCAGGATCAGATGCAGTAGAGAAGCTGTGCTTGGCTTTGGGATGGTGCAGGGAAGGATTGATACTTCAGAAGGATTGCTTTTTAGAACCTGCTGGTGTAGAGCATGTGAGCAATCGTAAGTCTTGATGAACTTCAAGTCCATATACAGAATCTATCAAATAGTTTTTATTTAAAAAAAACCCCAATTACGTAAACATTTGTAGTCCTTAAAAATATGGTTAAACTGACAGCAAGTCTGCTCCTTCCCAGCAAACACTAAAAAGGAGCATATTAGGTAAGAGATGGTGGGGATAATTTATCTGGTGCTCCTAGTGATTATTGTAATGATTGGTGTTGTGTTCTGTTTTTGACATTCTCTCTTAGTTGTTTCTTGGTGAAGTAAGGCGTGGATTTGAGCTGAATTGGCAATTTGTGGGGGGAGAGGGGAGGGCATGGAGTGCAGTTTGAAACAGAAGAGGCTGGCATTTCCCAGGACAGATGAGGCAGTGGAGTGCTCTGCCACATGGTGTCCACGTCAGGAATGCAAGAGATTCCAGGGGGCTTGGACAGAATCCCCCAGCTGTAAGCGTGTGCAGTTGGAGCTCTGGGGTATGAGAAGAAGCTTCTAAAATGTTGTGTAGTAACTGGTTCCTTTGGTTCCCCTCCATGGTCCAGTCTTTCTATATTTCTGATGATGTGCTCGAAGTGTTAGAGGTAGGCAATGGGCACAATCCCATCTGGCTATTCTATTTTCCTAGAAAGCAATGATCTCTATTAACTTGATGTAAGTTTTAAACCACAAGCTAACAAAAACCTATCCCTTCTGAACATATCTCTTGTTACATAATTCTACCATTTGTTGTGGTGCTCTTCATTAAAGAAATGTTTCTTTCTTTCAATTACATTTTGTACAGAGTGATGTTCTAATGGTGGCATTAGTTAAACTTTTTGATTGCAAAATCTTTCGCTGTTGGTAAGGGAGATGCCTTTAGGAAGTGCAAGAGTTAAGTACAAGGTACAGCACTAACTGTATTCCTGAAACTTGCATATTCTAATGCATTCCCACTTGCTGTTTCTACACAATTATTGCTGAAATTATTTGCATCATGCCACGTGAATAGATTTTGCAGTCTAATGACTTGTTACTCAGTGTGAAATAATGCCCTTAAAGCTCCAAGCTGAGGTCATGTCATGCTCTTAGTTATGACCTATCTAATACAGTTGTCGGCACAAATGAAGTTAAATTGCATAAGCTTGTCAGCACTGTGAAAAATAACTGAAGTTACTCGTCACTGCTGCAGATCTGCTGGCAGGCAGAACACACTTGCGTGTGCTCAGGAGCCAGTCATTATTAAGATAAAACCTGTTTTTTCCTTTCTGGAGTTTTGGGGAGAGGAAGGGGGAAATGGGGCAGGGGGAAGCTATGAAGTGAAGAGTAGCATTCAAGTGACTCATTAGTGTAAATTGCGAAGTTTAACTCTGGTTTCATCCCAGGGTAATTTTGTCCCAGGACAAGTAAGTACAGAGCTGTCTGCTGTGGTGTGTACTTCAGCATAACGTCAATTTACAGTCCGCATTTTCCCTTGACCTGATGGCTGTATTTATCTGTGCATCTCTGCAGCACCAGGAAGAGGGGAAAAAAAAAGAGAAGGCAGGAATTTATTGTGTGATTTGTCAAGAATGGCAAGAAGATCTTTACTGAGCATATAAGGGAGACACTGTTATCATTACATAAATTTTATAGTGTTCTTTGATGGTGTTTTCTTACAGTGCAGCCATAACTGACTGTGACTCAAATCTTGTTTGCTGCTTTAGCCTTGGATGGGCTCGTTAATTATGCAGACCTACTGCAATGTAACAAACTTAAAACTTTTACTAGCTATGTACTGCTGAGAGCCCATCTAACAAACTGCAGAGGGGAGGTGCAGAGTTGTAAGCAACGCTGCTGAGATGCTCGCCTGCTTCCAACTACTGCTGGGAAGGCAGTGCTATTCCCATCGGGGTGCTTCTCCTCCTTACGGGAAGAGCTTTTCCTATCAATCTCTGCAACCAGCATCCGACAGAGCTGAAATACGTTCCTACCTCCCTTAGTTGGCTGGAAAATGAGCCTTCTTTCTGGCTGCCTTTTGATCCTTTGCTTCTGGTAGCTGTTGTTTAAAGGGAGGGCAGATGGAGTGCTCCTCTGTGAAACCTCTGCTTAAATGGAATAGGGAGTAAGGAGGGCTGTGATCTGTCCTTTCCAACTGATAGACTGAGCTGGACAGATGTTACTTACTCAGTGGTAAGGAGGAAAGTCCCTGGCTAGGGACTGTAGGATGAGGGTTAAAAGGTGAAGAAATCCTACGGGGGCTTTCTGCTGCGATGATCGCTTCAGCGCTGCACCAGCGAGGGAGAAGATCCAGAACTTCTGTCTTGTGTCCTTTCCTCCTCCTCCTTCCCCTCATCACAACTATTTTGTGTTTATTTTCCTCCTTTTAAATTGCATAATTTGATCCTTCCTGTCACTTCTAAATGCCTGAATCATAGGTAGCTCTTCCTGCCTTCAGTAAACAAACGTTTTACTCCTGTCATCTTTCCAAATATTAGCATTATATTTGTGAAGAAGGTGGCTCTGGTTGTGGGGGTCCCTCTGGCAGTGTGCTTGGGAACCTAACTCAGTTAGGTTTCTACAGGTTGGATAAGCTGTTTACTGCATGCTTCTGTGGCTGGCTGATTTCCTTGTCTTTCCGATCTCCTCAACTGTTGCAGCTGCTTAGGACAAGCAGGTGAATGGTAGCAGATGATAAAAGCAGAGTATAAACAGTGGGTTACAAGCATCTGAAGTTATTAACAGTAGCATCTAGGTTACCTCAGGTGTTCCTGCCGTTGGTATTGCCTCTTCTCTCATGTCTAGCGTGTCTGTGCAGTGCTGAGACACGTGCTGTCTGCCATTTAACTGGTCACTGTCTGCTTTAATGTTAAGGCTTGGCTAATTTTTTCTGGATTCGTTCGCTGCAGGGTGAGCAGATAACACAGGGCACTTTGGGAGATGTGGTCTGTCTCCATCAGCCTGCTGAACCTCTAAGGCCATGTCTGCAAAATATGAGTGTTGTCCGCACTTTTCCTATTATCCTCTTATTTCTAGCTTTCCAAGTCCTTAATTTTATTTTTGAATTGACTGTGGCTCCAGAATGATGCATGGCAGCCACAGCTAACACCCCTGAGGACTTCCCACTTTTCCTGATGTATTTGTACTCTCTCTTTGTGTGTTTCTGTACTTGATGGAGAAAATTTGTCTTGAATGGTGATGAACCTGCCTCAGTATGTTGAATGCAATAGCTCTGACACTGCAGTAGTGTGTGGAACTCTTAACTAGACTTAACTTTGTAAATAGGAGCAGTAGAGAAGAGATCCTGTCCTTGTTTTGGCAACTTTGCATTTGTACCTTCCTATCCATCTGTGCATCCTTGCTTCCCTCTCTGATTACGCATACTAAGATGGGAAGAAGGTGAGAATAAGTCAAATATATTTAGGGCAGACTAGATGAGCTAAGAACACCCTGAATGTTATGCTGACTTCTTAATTGTGCTTTCTTGTGGGAGCGAGAGAGAGAGAATGTCTTTTTTTTTTTTTTTTTCCAACAGTTACAACTTACCTTGATTTTTTTTTTTTTGATGCATGGGAAGCATTTTCTCCACATAGATGATAAATAAATATTTTAGACAAGTTGTACCAGTAAAACAAAGCATCAGAATATTACTCTAGCCTAGTTTAATACCAATTGCAGAGAAGACAGAAGTAAAGGAACCCTGCTGTTATCTGCTGTAGGAATGCCTCATGTTCTAGTTGCCTGTGTCTCAAGTTGCACGTGTACAGGGACATGTGGCTTTTGCCTTGTGCCCTTTGTTCTCATCTGACCATTAGAGGAGAGAGTGGAATTCCTCAAGAAGATAAGTTTGAGAGATTTTTGGAGCTGATAGCTCATCTTAGAAGCTGCGAGTGAGTTGGGTACCCTGTCTGTCTTCATTGCCTACTTGCACTATTTTCCTTTGTAAGGGAAGAATTTACTTTTTTTTTTCTCCACAGTAGTGGGAGGAGTTACTGATTCCTACGGTTGGAGTTGAAATGAGTTTTCTGTATTTAGAATATGTAAGTCACTTTGTTGGGGGTGAAGTTTGAGTAATGAACAATGCTAGGGAGTTGGGAAGAAAGAAGTGTGATAGAAGACAGTATCTGCTTTACAGTATAATTTAGTTTAGAATGATGGCATCTTGTTTCTTGGCACCACTCTACTATGTGGGAACAGAATGTAGAAACAACTGCATGAAAATATTTTTGTTTTATCCATTTGTCATGTGCTTTCTGGAGTTTTTGAAACTAAATAGTACATACGTAGAAAATACTTTTATGTCCTTTGTATGCTGTATGGTGAAAGTTTTGCTGAATCAGAAGCAAAAATGTAAGGGTTGGGTCCTGTAATTATAGTATTACAGGACCTGTCTACTATTGCCTTTTAATTTAAGCTTGTAATAGAAAGTAGTTCTGGTAGAATGAAGATAACACTGACCAAACTATAGCAAAACCCAATTTTTCAATCATTTGTGTTACTTCAAGTTGTCCTATAATGTTCCACGGTACTATTTTATCAGTTTCAGTCCACAAATATCACATGGGTGTTCAAATCTTTTCATTTAAACTTGAGGTTAAGTTACATTCTTGCACTGAATTTCACTGATTTCATTATCGTCATTCGTCTAAGGCAATGACAGTGTTGCCTCCTCAAAGGACGTTGTGCTTGTTCAAGTCAGATCTGGTGGAAGGTTGTATGATGTTTAGTGTACAGTTAAGCAGTGCTTCTATGAGTTGTCTGTGAAATTCCATAAGTCTCAGTCTGAAGTGCAAATACTTCTCTAGGCGACTGAACTACCCAGATTTAAGTTGGTATAAACCACCTTTGTAGTGTTAGGGGGTGGGGGGAATCATGCTGAGCTTCATACCAAAACTTGTAACTCTGCAGGCAGACATAAGCCCAGAAAATGGTTCAGACTATCGTAGAAACATGCTTTCCCACGAAATAAAATCCAGGGATGTAGCCACTGTAATTGTGCAATAAATTATCATAAATGTGATGTCATAGTCTCTGCAACTTTCTGAAGGGGTAGTATGATTTTGAAATCAACCCAGCAGTGAATAACAAGCCTCTGAATTGGCCCGGACAACAGCAGACTTGTCTGCATCATTTGGGGAAAGCAGTCATCTCCTTAGAGAATTAAACTATTTCAAAATAGAAGTTGACTCAATGTGTTCATCTTGGCCTTTCATGAAGAAGTGCAACATCCCACACTTACTAATTTATTTAACAGATGCTTAAACTACCAGCTATGTAGGTAAAAAGAAACTGATTGGATGGAAGTTCATTGAGGCCATTAAATGTAGTTCCACTGAACTACAGGTATTCCCCAGTAGCATTCGAACAACCTCTTAGTCATCTGGGGAGGAAGGTATCCAGATGCAGCTGTGATAGCAGGATTGTAGCTTTTGATTTAGAAGGATAATTTAACAGGTTTGCCCAAGGATATGTTGTGAAGATTAGGCAGAACCCAACCAACCTTTAAGGTTTTAGTAGCGTAATTCAGCAACTTTTGGTTTGGGTAATTATTGTGTGCGATAACAAGGACATACTGCGTGAACCCCAGCTCTCTTAGTCATGGATTATTTTAGCGGACTCTCTTGTCTTTTCATGTTCAGTTTGTTACAGTTCTGGATTAAAAAGTAAGTATTGCTAATGAAATGATTTGGAAGAACTGGTCGAACATCTGTTGTGTGGTAAAACTTACCTTAAGGTCCAAATATTTTCTAAACGCTATAAAGCATAGTGTGTATTTTTCAGCTTTTACCATAACCTCTTGGTGCGTGTGTATATAGTAATTAAACCAATTCAAACAACTTAGAAGTTAGTCATGTGCCAACAGAAGGTATCTCTTTGCCTTCCTAAGTAGGTAAATCTTCACAGCCATCCCTGTATCCTTCAGGCAAAAGCCTGGATAAATAAATAAGCCTTGCAGTATGCCCAGAAGGTCATCTGTAAGGAGCAGGCAGGAGCAAAATTCAGAGCCAAGAGACTTCCCAGAAAGCTATCTACTGCTGCATCTCCATGTTTGGGAAGCCTTGGCTTCTGCCTGAATCAGTCTTTCCTCATGACTTTCACAGATGTTTGCGGAGGCCTACCTACAGGTGACCTATTCCAAGCAGATTCTTGTGCCAATGGTTCAGTCTTTCTCTACATTTCCCCCTTTCATCTTTATTCACTTGAGAAACAATTAATCCTTTCTTGAGCTTGTGTATTTAGCCTTGTGACAATATACTCTGCTACTTTACGGGCTCGGATTTGTGTCTCTACTGAAAGGTAATGGCCTTTTTTATTATTTTTGTTTGTTTTTTATTTTTTTTTTTATTCTCGCTTTCCTTGGGGATTTGCAGCTTCTGCATTAGCTTGTGAGAGAGCTTTTTTTTTTGATGTTGACCTGTCCATGGGTGACTTGCCACGCTACTTTCATGTAAGCTTGACATCAATGGCACGTGTTTCAGTCTCTGCTCCTAAAAGTCTTCCAACTTGTCCTCTGTATTGTGATATCATTAACGTTTCTGTACCACATGGACTATATCTTCTCTTTCCTTGGTAGCTTGCCTTTGTAGTTCATATTCTCTCTTCCCCCGTATTCCCAATGATTAAATCTCTTGACCCCTAGATTTGCCTCCTCTAGGAACACACAGATACTGTATCCTATGTTCTCCATTGGGTGGGTGGGCACATAGACTTTTTCCAGACAGAACCAACTGTAGCTGGTGCAATGCTTTTTGTCAGGCTTGCTGACTGTACTGTGTATCTCTAAATGCAACAGCTGTTTTCTTCATAAGTTCACAAACTTGTACTACTTCAAGGTTGTATTTGAAGCCTTTCGTATCTGCACTGTATCTCTATAGAGACTTGTATCTCAGTATTTCTGTTTGCTCTAACAGATTTGTCTTTTGTTTTTAAAGTCCATGCTAAGTTTGGAGTGAAGTGATTAAACTCGTTTCTCAACTGTTAAAACACAAGTCTTTGTTTTTGTTCAGTTCATAATTCAGGCTAATTTCTTCTATAATGTCTATAAAGGAGCTGTAGGTTATTCTGTTTTCTTGTGCATTTTTGTGAAATGCTTCAATGTCTAGAAGGGTAAGGTTTGGTTTTTTACAAGAAGGATGTTAGTGTTGAAAGTAGTTGTTACTCTAAGCATGTTATTTTTTGACACATTATTTACCATGTTTAAAAATGGCAATTATACCACCCTCCAAAAAAAAAAAAACCAAACCCAAACATAATAACAAAAAAAGAAACCCAAGCAAACACACACACACTAAAGAAACAGAAAGCCCTAAACCATAAAACCAGCCCATGCTAAATGGACATGAACACCTTACAGAGCAGAATAACTGAAATATATTTCATATTTCCCCTTTCTCCTTCTGACTCAGATCTTTCTGAGATTGTACTTTACTGAGGGAAGGAACTGTGGATGATCTTTTCAGGACTGTACGCACTGAAGAACTTGATCCCGTCTCTTTGTTTTGAAAGTATGTAGCAGGCTTTCAATGTAATTGATCTTGAAAATGTCTAATCTGGGTAGAATGAGAGATTCCTTTGTAGCTAAGACTTTGCATATATGGAGAACCATCAAGGCTGAAATGGCTTCAATTTGTGCATAGAAACAACAGACGGAATACATACGGGAGAGCATGGGAATTATCTGTGCTCTGTTAGGAGCGCTGCCAAGAAAAGCTGCTGTCTTCTGTATCAGCTGTAAAGATTCTTTGTGGTCATCCTTCAGTAAAGCCCCAAATAGTGTACATGATTCAAATTCCACTGAGATGTAAAAGCAAACACAAATATGAAAGCTGACCCCTGAAAGAATGCAATTTTAACTATAATGCCAATTTTTTTTTTTGTTTGATGATCTCACTACTCTAATAATAAAATAAATCCACGTGCATTCTCTATTCTGAATGGGGCAAAAAGCTTTGGAGTCTTCTAGTGCTTCCTACAGCATCAGTCCTGTCTTCCCCTGGACTGAGTCTGTCAGGAACTCTTCTCCCAGTCTGTGTTGGGCAAGTCTGCAGTGATTTGGAGCTGGGAGAGACCTTTACCATGGTGGTATGACCACTGGGGCTACTGCTTTCTGTTTTCAAAGGTCTTAAAAAAATGGTCTGAAAATGATGTGTGACAAAACAGAATTAATGACTCAGCACAGGAGACGATCTCTCTGTCCCAGATGCCAGAATGCAATCCAGGCCTGTTGCTGTCCAAGAGGAAGCAGTCGTGTGAGCCACCTCACCAGGGTCCTGCATGGGCTGATGTTGTTCAAGGTGCCATAGGCTGCTGCTGGAGTTTGAAGTGATCAGCCTCTGTGTTTGAGTTCTGCAGTGACTGTATTTGGGGTGGGAATGAGAGCTGTCTGCACATAGATGGGAAAGTAACCTGGAAGTTGTCCGGAGCTGTTTGTGCACTCTTGCAATTGTGCTGCTGCGTTTCTCTGTGTAAGGTATCCCTGGAATGGGGGGATGGAGAAAATGATGACTTGTTATTTTTCTGGTCTTGCTAACCTGCAGTGTTCTTAATGGGAATAACTGGAAATGAAGAGGCTACTCAGGTGTAATGAGGTTTAACTAATGTAACCAATGTTTCAACTTGTTCTACTGCATGTTTGCTCTAAGGCTTGTTTACGTATTGTATAAGCCAAACTCGCCTGTCTTGTTGGGTGAGTGTGGTTAAAGTCTGCAGAGCTAAGGGAATGTACTGTAACATCTTACATGGCATTAACAAAATATGCTCCTGTGGTGTGACACCTTAATGGCATATGAAATCTATATGCTTTTGCGACACACCTCATCATGGTGATAGCACTTTTTTGCAGACTGTAGGAAACTGGAGATGCTCAAAAAATGCTGTAACCATTCTTAAGGATTGAAAAAATAAACCTAGAGGCAGGGACCTGAGTTCCTCAGGAAGGTGAATGAAAGTTGAATCCTTTCTTATTGGTGGTCTTTGGGCTTGTTCTGAAAAGAATTGAGAATGTTTGTATTGGTGGCTGTCCTGTATCAAGTGAGACTTATTTATTATTATTAATTTTTAAGCAAACACAGCTCATCCCCAAGCTCACAGCCTTCTTGGTCTTTTGGTGAGCTTCGGGAGTTCGCTGCAGGAGTGTTTTGAGGATTTTATATAATACAGCTGCTGTGAACAACATATTTCACTGAGAAGATCTAGTGTGAAAAGAATGTGGTAGTCACTCCATGTAACACTTCCAATGCTAAGGAAAATTGTTCCAGTTAACATTTTTCTTTTGCTCCTGATCTAAGCTTAATGAGTTACTGCTAAGGAAAACCTAGTAAAGAATTTCTACAAGTAAGCCAGTTAATCAGAGCTACTCTTAAGTTGAAGTAAGTCTGGGTTTGAACCAAGTTCTGCAGTTAACGTTTGTTTTTTGGTTTTTTTTTTTTGCCAGTTTTGCTCATAACTGCTTCAGTTAGGGAATCTGGTCATCTGGTAAAGGTGGGGGGGGGGGGGGGGGGGGAGGATGTGCTTAGAATTGCTTTTTGTGTTCCTGCTGGAACATTAGTGTGTAACATCTGTGTCTCTATGATCCTGAAGTTTCTCAAGCAAGAAATTTGAGGTTTGCGACAAAACATTCGTGTCAGAAATGATACCTGGATAAATTGAAATATTTCTTTATAACATATTGATTTAACTATCTTTGTAGAAAACTGTTTTGATAAAATAGAAATATTTGACTGTTATTTCTGTCATAGTAAAATTAACTAGATAATTCAACTTCAACATGATGAAAAATAATAACATTTCTTCATAAGACTGAAGATACACCTCCACTGAAAGAAACCATTTTCAGATTTTATTTTTCCCTTCTGCTCTTCTCACCCTTCCAAAAGGCTGGAAGGGAATGTAGCTTCATATTCTGCGGCTTTTCTGTTTTTTCCTGTTTTGATGGCCTTCTGAATGTAAATCTGACTTTCCCCTGGGATCCGGAGGTGATGGTGGAGCCCAAGGTGGGGTTGGAGCACTGTGAAGATGCTAAACTTTATACTTGTTTATTGCACTGTCTGATAGTTCTGTGTCTTGGGCAGAGAAAGCTACAGGCACGAGTTCAGCCTTAAAGTGAAAGAGATTGTGACTGGTAAACTTTTCTGTGGAGCAGAAGAGATTTGTTTATCTAGGAAACTGGGCATTCTAGAGGAATTCCTTGCTACAGTTACTGCCCTAAATTTTGAAGATGTGGAGAAGAATTGAGTAAAGTGGGCTGGATGCACTACAAGTGATTGGATGGCCTTGTATATTTACATTTGACTTATAGTATAGTCATTTTTCTTCGTCTTCTAAAATTAGCAAAGCACAGCACAATTATAATACTTTCATGCTTCGGGATAAGCTTTGCATTTCATTAGTTCATTGGTTCTTATTTATGCTACGTCAGTTCAGGAAGAAAAATGTTTAACTGGAATAACTTGTTCTGAAAGTTCAGCACAAGTGTGTGCTTTCTTCATCTCTGATTTTGAATCTCCCACCTCTTCTCTTAATGTGAAAGTCTCTTTGCTTCATACTCTATGCTAAGCTCTAGACTTCAGCATGGAGCAGCATCAAAGCAGATTATTTGCCTTCAGATATATGTATCTATTTGATTAGAAGTTTTTCGTTGACACCCCACTAAATCGTCCTTTTTTTTCCTCCTCCCCCACGCAAGTGCTTTTAGGGTGAGATTAACAGGTAAAAATAGCAACAAGTTGGAGGCTCCTTGCTGTAGTTGAAGTGTGCTTTCTGTTGGAAACTGGCAGCCGTGCATCCCTCTGAGGCACAACAGTGTCTGTCACCCCAAGGGCTGATGCCAGCCCAGCAGCACCATGCTGCCAACAGCTACTGGCCAATGGGCAGCTTCTTTTTCATCATACACGTTGTGTCATTTGGTGACGGTGAAGTGCAGGGGTTTCCAACCGTTTTGGGAGGAAACTTGGCTGGTAATCTAAGGGTAGGTTTTCTTCTGGACACGTCCCTGCGTGACCTAATGTAGGTGATCCTGCACTGGCAGGGGGTTTGGACTAGGAGATCTTTCAAGGACTAGATGATCTTTTGAGGTCCCGTCCAACCCCTGCCATTCTGTGCTTCTCCCTAAGCCCTGTCTGGTGTAGTGCTGAAGGCTACTCGCTGTTCCTCCCTCCCCAGCTAAGGCCTCAGCAGGGCTCTGTCTTACCCTGGCTGTCCCCTTCCGAGGAGAACACTGCACAGCTACCGAGTGGAGCCAATTGTGGAGGTCCCTGGGTGTACCTGCCCACCTGCTTTGGGCTGGCACAGCCCATCTGTTTGTGCACCGTGTTGGGTGTCTCCTACCTGGGCTGGCCTTGCGCTTTGCTAGTGGGAATGGCAGGCACAGAAAATGCTGATGTTCCTATGGAAAGGCAGGCTGGGGTGTTTATCTCCCCTGAACACCACTTTAAAGGTAGCTGGTGAGGAATACATTCTCTTTAAAGAGCAGTCTTGGAGGATTTTTATGAATGCTTTGAAAGGCAAAAGAGCGTTCAACTGGGTTAGCGGGCGAATGAATGTATGTGGCCCTGGGGCCTTGCGTGCTCTTTGAGGGTTGTGCTTAATGTACCTTTCAGACAAAACCAGAAGGATGAGATAGTCAGCTGTCACATTTCTCTTCTGTCTGTGATTTGTGGTGGAGAGTGGAGTGAAAAATGAAACGCTCACACTTCAGGCCACTTTCCAGAGTGCGGACGCATACTTCATCTTGGTGTCTTTCCTTGCAGTTGATGTTAATGGAAGTAGCCTTTTTCACCACACGTTTTTCTTGTTCACAGGCTTCTGTGTGACCTTGTAGTGAAGTCATAAAAGCTTGAATCTTTGCTATCGCAATCCTTGCCATAGCAACATGCGTCATAGCTGTATAATTATTTATTTAATGGGTTTAATTATGAAAACTGGGAAAGGCACTTATGAAAACTGGATCGGGGGGGGGGGGGGGGGGGGGGGGGGAGGGCACTAGTTTTAAAGTTAAAGAAAACACCTGAAACAAAACAAAAACCAACCAAAGACAAAAAAATCCACCACTTTCACAGTAACCTGAGACAGGCATAAGTACTGGAGCCTTTGTTTTCATCTGCTTTACTTTCTTCCCTATCTGCCTTTTCCTCCTTTTATAATTGTTTTTTTGTCTGTGCAAGAACCATGCAGCTGCTTGAGTGATTTATTCCCCCTCGCCATTTGCAAACCTATAAATACACTTCCTTTGTCATGTTACTTCCTAACAGTTTTGCTTCCAGATAGCTTTGCTATTTAAAATTTTTCATCTTTGAATTTCATGTGTCATATCGAAAATAATTAGAAATGCTAAAACCAAATGCTTATTATTATTACTAGTCTTTACATTTCAGATTCTTTACAGCTTTCTCTCCTTGTGTTCAGAAATCAATTTTGCTGTTGACAAACCTTCTCAGAAAGAACTATCTACAGGAATAAAATTTGAAGTCATTAAGAACATGTAGACACTGTACACTTGGAGTAGAGAAACTGTGGGGTTTTTTTGATCGCTGTGAGTGCTGTGCTTTGCAGGATTTCTTCATTTATTATCATCACTGTATACGCTAATAGCTAACATGATCTGCAGCATCTTGCAGTAGTATACTGCTGGACTGATCTCTGATTAATAGTTGTTCCTTTTCCTTAATTCATGAGGGAAGAATGAAGTGAGACTAATAACTTTATTGATTCTACTTCAGACTTCCTGACATGTTGTGAATCTTTCTATTTAAATCAATAGATACCTTGGTTGCTATAGCAGAAAAATACCTGGACTCCTGGTCTCTGTGTGTCTGCCTTCAGGCTGCACTGGAGTCTTGAGTGAAGAGTAGGAGGAAGTGGAGTGGGAACATTAGAGCAGGTCTTGGCAGTTTAGAATTTTGTAGATGGTTCTTGCTACGAGTACATTAAAGGCTGGTTGTGAAATACAACTTGGTGACAGAGCAGTGAATTGTTAATCCAGGATGGGGCTAGAATTTCAAATTTGTGAACTTTTGGCATGGAGGGAAGGGTGGGGTTTTTGGAAAGAATTTCGTTAGTTGGATCGTGATATAAAACGCCAAGACTTCTAACTGAATAACTAAAAAAATAACTTGGAAGAACTTTTCTGTTGAAGTTATTACTTGACTCAGAACCTTCATTAGTGAATATTCCTGCTCAGGCCTGATGCATGGAAGCAGAGTTTCCTTTTTTGTTCAGTGTGTTTGATTTGTGTTTGTTGGGGTTTCTTGTGTGTTTGTTTTCTGTTCTGTCATGTTTCGTTTGTTTTGGGGTTTTTTTGTTTGGTTTTTTTTTTCGATGCTGAAAGTGAAACCTTTATTGTTGGCGTGCTGGCTGAGTGAGTGCTTCTTTGGTAGTCTTTCTTGCTGTGTAGGTAGAGGAGACATCCATTACTCAGCTCTCTGTGGAAAGCTTTGTGGGATGTAATCAGTTGTTTGTTGGGTTTTTTTTTTCCTTGGAAAATTACTTTTTTGCTTTTTATGCCACAGATGTGATGCAGGGCTGTGTATGGGACCTGCCGACTGATAACAGTATGTTGGGAGCAAAGCCTTGCATGAATTGTTCCATTGATTTAGTTTTTTGTTGTACCTTCTTGGCTGCCTGTGAAATTCTCCATTTTGGTATTGCAGTGCTTATGAGAGTGCCTTAGTCTCGGGTGTCACCTTGTGGTGTCACCCTTCATAAGAGGAGTCGTAGAATGCTTTATGTTGGAAGGGACCTTCAGAGGTCATCTAGTCCAAGTGTCCTGCAGTAAGCAGGGACATCTTTAACTAGAGCAGGTTTCTCGGATCCCTATCAAGTCTGACCTTGAATGTCTCCAGGGATGGGGCTTCCACCACCTCCCTTGGGAAACCTGTTCCAGTGTACCACCATCCTCATAGGAAAGAATTGTCAAAGCACTTCTGTGTTTAAAACAGGGAAAAATCAAACAAACAACGAACCTTGTAGTTCTCCAAGTGGGCTCTGGGCTGGTGAATGCTCGCTGGCCCAAATGTCGTGTGATGGATTCACTGTTTAGCATGGAGCTGCAGACCACCTGAGGATCACTCCACTTGTCCCCTGGGCTACAATAGTGAAGCCTCAGAGGTACGGTTCTGGAGCTTTGTGAGGTTCCAAGACAGAGTTGGTAGGGGTCCAACAATGCATACTGCTATATTCCTTCTTAATCTACACCTTACACTGAATCCAAGCAGGAATTTAACAGTCACAGTATTGCTCTGTAGTTTTCTCTAGGCCTTCCAAGAAAAAGCCATACGAAGTTAAAAGCACTGATGCAAAGGTATGCAGAAATGTGTACAAACTTGTAATGTGTCTCTTGCTCTTTGCAGCTGCTTTGACTTAAATTAATACTGTGTCCCTTAGTCAAGCATCCAAAACTTAAAAGTAACAGGAGAGCTCCCATTTGAAATCACCACTCTATATTGTCAAACTGGATAAGGAAGAGATATCTAAGGTCTTCCACAGCATGTTGAGGTCACCTTGTCGGCGGCTGTCTGGTATCTTCAGCAGATGCTTCTCTATTAAGCTGAATTTATGAGGGCTCAAAAATTTATTAATTAAGCCTAGTGCAGCCTTTGCATTTGGACAGGCAGGAGAAGTTCTGACAGTGTCTTGTCTTTATAAGCTTCTTTTCCCTTTTCTGGAGCAGAGTGGTCCTTCTACAAATCTGCCACCACCTGTAGTTTGTCACTGCTGTGGGGGAATGTGCGTCTATGTTTTTTTGCATGTTTGTCTCCAGCAGAAATGTAGCACATCCGTAATGGAGCTCTTTGCTGTCTTGTTGAGTGACGTTTTGTAGAAGAAACAGCTTGTAGAACAAGGTACACAGATTTCTTTCTCTGCTGTTGCTTTTTTCTTCTGGATTCCTCTTCTCTTGACTTGATAAATGTTTCTCCTTCAGACAGAAGATTTTGTTCATATTTTGGGCCCTGAGTATACAAACTTGGAGAGGAGCTGGCTGGCAACAGCAAACAGTTGTTTGAGAGGAGAGGTGCTTTGCTGGGAGCTTTACAAGTGAACCTACACCTGGTGAGAAGGGACTGGTGTGAAAAACTGCCACCTCAGAAAAAAACCAACACTACCCCAAAAGGAACAGGTGCAACTTTGTAATGTTACAGTCCCTTCCGTCTCCCAGGGCAAAGTCACTGAATTCACCCTTGGCTTCCATAAAACTTTCACTTGGTGTGGGAAGCCTTAATGTTATAATAAAGGAAGTACTGAAGAAAAACTGTTTCTTCCATTTGATCTTCTTTTTTCCCCCTTGACAATTAAACCATATTTCTGCAGAGGAAGATCAGATGTTCTTTTAATGTTGCGGCAAAACTGTACCACTTAAGTGTGTTTTGATGCATAATGTAATCAGCTTGATTGCTTTTTAATACGTCACTCAGAGCTACAGTTGTTGTCAGCTGGGCTGAATCTGTTCTCTTGGGGAATTTCAGTAATATGTTCTGGTGGATCACAGCACCTGATGGTAACAGGGTGGTATTTTTAAGGGCTAAACCTGCATCCCCAGAGTAAATGGTGACCTTGCAGGAGAAAGCTGAAGTGAGATGTGGAAGAACTCCTGGGTTCTTGGTCTTGCCTTGCTTCTGCAGCAGGGCAGGAAGGGTTGAATGGAGTTAGTGCTCTCCGCAGGTTCTGTACCAGGCAGCACAGCTGCCCTGGTGCGTGCCAGGCAGAGATGATGCTGGGTATATACTTTGCAGCTTTTCTCCAGCACAGAAGCTGAGGGGGACAGAGTGGCAGCCTGGAAGCTAATGGGAAGTGTTCCTTCTTGGATATTAATTGTGCATGACTCATTATGGTTTGATCACAGCAGTACTGGTACTAGGCTGTAACAGCTTGAAGTGTTGTTCTGTTGACTTTGCAAATCCTAGTGCCAGGTTTCATTAAGAGACAGGGTTTTCCTTTTGTTTTGTTCTTGGAACGCTTTATTGACAGTGTGAGGTGTAGAAATAAGGCAAGCATGTAGCTGTGATTTTTTTTTTTTTTTTTTTTTTTTTTTTTTTTTTTTTTTTTTTTTCCCCTCCTTCCCCATCTGAGAGTGGTAGCATATCAGCTTTAATAAGAATATGATCTCTCTAAAACACCAGCTGGTAGAATGTGGGACCTTTTAATGTTATGTGTTCTTGATTAATTGTGAACTTGACAGGTTTGCATAAATAACATCTTCTAGTTTTCTTATGGGTATGTGCAGATCCTAAAAGATACAGGTGCTTCCACTTCTCAATACAAGGAAGTGTAAAGAAAACAAAACAAAAAAAAAAATCAATAACCCCAACCCTGAACACAAAACCACATGCAAACAGAACTGAACCCATTAGAAATCCCTAGTGACATAGGTAAGAGATTATGTTTGGCACTTTAATGTGCTTTCTTGCCTTAAGTGTGCTGTTACAACTTAAGCATCGAGATCTTTTAGCAGCAATGTGCCTAGTTCTAAACTTCTGTGGCAAGATGCTTGGCTGCAGCTTGACTGAGTTAAAAATGGCGAGTAGCTGTTTTATATATACTGGGGAAAGAAAAAAATTCTGACATAATGAAGTACTTGTGAAGTGTCCTTAAGGAGAAAAAAGTCTGTGTGGGAGTGTGAGGAAGGATTTAAACTGAGACAGTCAGTAATCCCCCTCCTCTTTTTTTCTCTTTGGAAAGAAAGCTTTCCAAGTAACGCTGAAGAAAAGAATAAATATCACTAAATAGACTTACAGATAAAAGAAAAAAATATCAGTCAAAACAAGACTAATAACTCACTTCTTCAGGCTGATTCTGCGCTCTATGTGACTTCATCTCGTGTGAAATGCAGATGCTCATTTCTTATTGTCATGTCTGTTTCTCTGGTCTTTCGTCTTCCCCTCTTTTCTCTGTAGGAAACTTCTTGGCGAGGCTATGGATGCAAATTTGACCTTTAAGTTTTTGACTGAACAGCTCGTGTATCAGGAAATAGCTCAGAATGTGCAAGATAATTTATTGCAGGAATTTAGTGCTTTTTATCACTCTTGGAAACTTTGAAGGCCTTGTAAAATCTCTCTTTTTAATCTTACCCTTTTCGATGAACAAATTCCACTTGTCAAGTGTCTGTGCAAGGTGCTCAATCATGTGGCTGGTGCCCCTTGACATGTGTTAATGTAGTGGGGCTGAGGAGACTGGGTCCAGCGGCCTTCTGTATGTATACCTCGGTGTTTGAACAGGGACAGCAGGGAGAGGGCATGTCTGTCTGCCTGTTGGTTTTCGTTTTGAACCGAGCTGTGGTCTGTGTTAGGGGGCACAGCAGGTGCCGGCCCCCGTAATGCTCCAGTGCCGGTCCCCCATGAGCGAGCAGGTTTCTTGCTCAGCTGCCTTTTAGCAGCTGGGGAGACTGAGCAGGGGGTGCAGCCCCCACTTGCCCCCTCCTCCGTGTTCTGTCACTGTGTCCCCTGCCTGTTGCTTCTGTGCCCATATTAATACGGAGCAGTTGAAGTCACTGCGTTGGCCGTGGGCCAGCCTGTGCTGTGTGTGCAGCTTCCGCCAAGACGGCTGCACCGCGGGGCTGTGAGGCAGGGGTGCAGCGGGGGCAGCGCCGAGGGAAAGGTACGTCTGCTTTTGCTGTCCCGCCATCCTCGGCATATCCAAAGCCTGCTCATGCGCTTGCCGTTTCCTTTCTTCTTACTAGCCTCCCTTGCTATCCCACTGGGAGATTTTCACTTTCTTTCTGGTTAGACAAACCGACGCTGGTTTGGAAGCTAATGGTCTGTCTCCATTAAGTCATTAAGCAACCGCGTTTCACTGATGAAAGTCTTGGTCAACAGACTTTGCATTTGAAGGTCTGTAGACTACCTCTGTAACAAAGGAGCGGGTGTGCGGCTAATAGAAGCCAAATTATTGTAAACTGTAGCAGAATGTGGCGCATCATAGCCACTGGTGCAATAAGCATAAGTAGCAACTCAGTTTATCTTGAAAGCTTCTGTATTTACCTTTTGCTTTTGAAAAAGTCAAGCTTTTGCAGTCCAGCGTTGTACTTGAAGTAGTGTAGAGGTTACTAAACTGTGGTGGAAAAAAAAAAAAACATGTGAAAACTGAAGTCATCCTGACAGGTTTTCTGTCATAATTTGATAAATCCATTTCATAAGCCTAGAACTTGGTAGTTCTCTTTGCTTGTAATCTCAGTGACTTTGTACTTGGATGTAAAGACACTTCAGATGTGCAGTGAAGCACTAACTGGGTTTACTACAGCGTTTAATACCCTTTTGCTTTAAAAATGTTGGTCAACTGCTAGAGAAAGCTATTCCTCAATCTTTTTATGAGTTCTTCTCAAGAACTATAATAATAAAAGGGAGAATGTTTGAAAACATACCACAGAAAGCTAACAAAAAAACCCCAATAGGTTATGCTTCCTTAGAATATTTAGCTTGGAGGGAAAAAAAATTCCTGTTGAGGGTTTGCTTACCATCTAGATTCTCATAACTATCTGAACAAGCCTAATGAACAACTGGATATACTCTTTGCTATTAAAGTAACTTGTTAAACTTCTGTGATACTGCAGTAATTTGTGTTTGCATCTGCGACTAGAAGACAGCAAGGGTGTTGCATAGTATCTTGTTTCTTTCTAGTGCATCGGATAGATGGATCTGGCAAGTGGCTCACTCCATGCTTTTAAAAACAAAAAATCTTGTGGTAGGCAAAGAGAAAAGAAGGAAAGCATGTTTTGGAGATGTTCTACACACTTTGTCTCCCTTTGAAGAACAGTTTATTTTCTTTACCCCTTTGTCCAGCACCGGTGTTCAAGGAACCACTGTGAGATAATGTATTGTCCTGAGATATTTGGTGCTCACTCCTCCAGTGAGGAAAGGCAAAGCTAACCTTGGCCGCTGTCACGTCCCAGGTGCTGGTATTCTCCTACTGGAATTAAACTTAACTTTTGCATTATTTCTGCTTTTAGGAGTAATTGTGCTAACTGCTCTAAAGGAGGAACTTTGCTCTGACTTTTCCTTCAAGTTCACCCAACAAATTATGTAGCAGTAACATTCATGTGAAAGGATGTGTGTGGGATTCGGGGGGGGGGGGGCAGGGGGGTGTTTGGGTTTTTTTTTGTGTGCATATTTATTTGGATTTATTTATTTATTACTGTAACCTTTTGGGTATGTGCTAGTAAGACTGGGATCTGAGATGCTACCTGTTGTGTAAATTTTTTTTTGTCATACATGCAGTTTTTACCTGTAACTGGTTTTTTTTGGGTTTGGTTCCCCCCCCCCCATAAGGCTTGAAGAAACACTTCTGTCTGGCTACGTATAACTATGGGTTAAAAGGACAGGAGGGTAATTTGAAAAGCATCTTCTGGGTAGCAGGGCTCTGTAACAGTCAGTATGAAATATAATCAGGCTTTCTTACTCAAGTGTCAGGGTCTGATAGCAGTATAAAATGGGCATATCTGTAGAGAGAAGTGCAATAGTTTCCAGTCGCTTATTTCAGTGTGACTTTGTGTTTCTTTTTATTAAGAATACAGGACTGAGTAATTACATGTCAAAGGAGAGGGGGCTGGGGAGATGGCAAGGCATTTCACCTTTGCAATCTGTCTAACCAGAGAGTATCAAACTGAGTGTTCGAGCTCTCTTGTGGTTTTAAAGATTTTCTGTGTGCATGCTTCTCCGTGTGTGTGTGTGTATTATATATATATTAATTTTTTTAATAATAGTTCATAGGAGTACCAGGAGTATCCCTTGTACTTATTATAAATAGTCTGCATACTCTTGGCATAAATACCTGCCTCATTGCTTCACTTAGTATGGATTTGTCATCAACAAAAATTTCCATTTATGCTCTGCTCCTATCTATATTTCTTAGATTAGTTATTTGTAGCTCTCGCATTATAAATTCCTGTTAAAACACTCACATAATTCGTATTCAAGTTTTTTTTTTTTTCCTCATTCTTTAATGATCTAAAGGCAATGCAAACATGATGCATGACAGGAACTGGTGCCTTCTCTTCAGGAACCAATGCTTTCTTCTCATATTGACTGTTGTTTGATTTACAAACTTGGTTTTATTCCACGTTTGCAGCATTACAGTAACAAGATGGGTTCTGTCTTTCCTATTCCATCCCTAGTAAATAAGACAGATGTGTTTCCTAGTGATGGAAGTGAGACAATTGGCTAATACCATGACAACTGCCAAGTATCAATCCAAATGCAAGAGTTGTTACAGTTTGGATTCTGTGTCACCTTTTTGTTACTGTTGATATTCCACCCAGGCAAACCTAAAGCTACAGCTGGAATTTTGCCTGGTTATATTTTCTTCCTTGATTTTTTTCATTTTACTTCTGAAAAGCTCAGAGTTTATTTTATTCTTGCGGCGGCTGATGTTTGTTTTGAATGTTTAAAATTGGAGCAAGTTTGTTCTAAAAGCAGTAGCCAAATTTTGGAATCCGCAGGTTGTGGGTAAGATCTCCTTGAAACTGCTGTGCTACTCTTGGACCAGCAGGTGATAGCAAGAATCATCTTGCATTCAGAGGATACTTCATAAAAATTCCTTGCGTGTGATGCAGAAGTGAAAGAACAATGTGTAAAACAGTTGCTTGAATATCTTTGCGTATGTGTTGTTCATTCAACAGCCATATATACTTTACCAAATACCCGAAACTTGTTCAGCTCAGTAAAGCTGTTTTTTGGACAATCCAACTGTGGAGCTGTTTGATGGTGCTGTGCAGAAGGGGAGAAGGGTTCTAAAAACTCAAATGCCAAAACCAGCAACTTTTTATCTTAACAATAAATGTTTTCTGTGTGTGCTTACTAACAAGAGGATCCTTGACTTGGTATACAACTCCTTAAAACTGAATACTTTTTGCTTTGCAATTTCAACTGAGCCCTGAATCCAAGGAATCAAAGGCAATTACATCAGCTTTAGTCTGTGAAATACATTCCAACTTTTTTTTCTGAATAGTTAGGACAGCATGATGGCTTTTTCTATAACTTAGTGTTCTATTAACAATGGTAGTAATAAGGGGATGATGAGTTGAGGCAGTTGCCAAAAGTGGCAATCGGTTTCTTTGGTAACTGACAGTCAGAGTGTTGAAGTACAGCAAGAGCAGTCATAGTCCACAAGACACACATCAGTAGCAGTTTAAAATCATAGCTCTGCTTCTTGATGGCATCTTTTGTTTTCTTAATGAAAGAAGTGTCATCAGAATCTTACTGGACCAATCTTATTCTTGCAAATTGGTAGCAGAAGACTTCTAAGATGCCTTTGTTGGCTCTGAGATGTAGGGCACAGCTAATTTGCAAGCTCCTTCATTTCGAACTTCTTCATTAGAGATAATGTATAATCATGGTTAATGACAGTATTTATTATAATAGTGTATAGTCTGGAGCTGCATCAAATAGCGATTTGTTACCCAATTCTGCTGGATAATTAGGTTGTTCCAGTAATCACCCTGTCCGTGGTTATTTCTTGCAAGAACATCTTGTATTGGAATACTTCGGTCTGGCCTGTCATACGTGTGCTGATAAGTGTCCAAGAAAGGATCAAGCTACAGCTTGAGATGCCGTGATGATGCCAATAGTCACCTTGGTTTCTTGACTCCCCCTGCTCCTCAAACAATTGAACTGGGTAATATTTCCAGAACCATACTACAAAATAGGGCAATTCTTAGAGTTCAGCTGTTGCATCTTGCAGGATCTGTAAAGTTGAGGGAGGATTTTCTTCTTTATTTTCTTTTACAGAAGATGTATGTTGTCTCCAAACAAGACTAACCATAGGTTTGTGTGACTGTGCAATGCCAAAACCTACTGTGCAGAATTTAGCCACCTCTTTTTTTATATATACACACCCAATCATTAGTAGTGTTTTGTTCAGTTTACACAATTATCTTCTGTAGATAAAACAAATTGCTTTTTGTAAGTCTAATTTAATAAGCATTTACACAATATGGTTTAGCTTAGATGACCCTTAATCACTTGTGATTCAACTTCTTGCATGAGCAAATTTGACAGTATTTATTTTATGGAAAACACAGAAGTAAAACTTCAAAATTAGAGCACATGTTAGCACAACTGCATAATTCAGACAACTGTGCGTCATATTGAGCAACGCTGGGAGGACAGTTGATTGCAGGAAGTCTAAAAATACTTCGTGTAAGTTCACTGCCTCATACACACTTGAAGTGGCTGGAAACTCAAATGTGTGCTTGTTCATGTCCTACTGCTTGCAATTCCAGGATTTGAAACAGAGAGCCCCTATGGAAAAAGGAGTGAAGCATTGAGCTTGTGTTTAGAATAATGTGCTCGGGCAGTCCACTGTCTATGCAAACTGTCTATGTCCTATGCAAAGTGACTACAGTTTCTCCTTGTAAACATCTGGGATTGTGGTAATTCTCTAGGTCACCTCGGATAAACAACAGGACGTTGTGCTTGCAGGAAATCAATTGTTGTTCTCCTTCTCTTTTCAAAGCACATGTCTGCAAGCGTCTGTGCACCCGTGCACAGCTCTCAGAAGATTGTTCAAGGATGAGCAAGAGTTGTTTTCTTTATGATCTTAAGAGGTGCCTCTGATCAAGTATAAATAAATGCAACTGGCTTTCCCTTTTAAGACAGAAAAATGAAGTATCAAAGATACTCATGCAGTCTGTACAGGGTGCCCACCCATGGATGTCCTTAGAAAACAGTGACCCTAGATGCATGTCCAGTAGGTGGTAAGGTGTGTGCTGCAGCACATCTCTCTCCCAAGTAGGAGATGGCATAAAGCTGGTTCTCTGTAGGTAGGGCGTTGCACAAATACACATGATGTATCCCTTGCTTGCTAATGCCATTTCATCATGTCTTTCTTGGGGCTGATTAATCAGTTTTCCTTCTTCTCACAGGTCTGTTTCTTTCATGATCCTCTGCACCTGGAACAGCTTGCCAATACATATGTCTTGTCTCTCATTTCATGCATACACTTTAGTACTTCCCCCTTTCCCACTGAACCCGCTGTACTTTGTAAAATATTTCAAATGTGCTTTAAATCAAGTTAGAGTAATGAGGCTGCTCTGGTTTGCTTTTTGGCTATAAATTTATACCATAAAAATCTCATGTAGTTTCAATTCATATGTTAATGAATAACTAGTTGGTAACCTGGGAACAATGGTTGAAATCACTGGCTTACCAAATGTCTGTAATTGATAATTGTAAAACCGTGTTGTTTCTGCTGTATGCATACCATATCTCTGTATGCAATAATGTGTAACAGAAGTCAGGGGCAGGAGACAGAGTTCAAAAGAGATGTTATCCTTTATTTTCAGACCCGAATTTGCACGACAGGGATTAGAAGATATCTCAGGTTGCTTATTACCAACATCTTAGGTCTAGAGTTTTTTCTGCTAGAGCTCTGCTCCCTCTGAAGACTTGTCTAGGCCAGCGTTTTATTTTGACTATTAGTAAGACAACGCCCTGGAGCTTCTTACTCTTCAGATGGTCTGTCCCCTGATAATGGTTGTTCATTCCTCATCTGTCCAAGAGAGCTGGTCGGGCAGTAATATCAGTAGAAGTGATCAGGCTTCCTTGCTCTGAGCTGTTCCAATAAAGTGTGTTTATCAGCCTTTTTATATACATATATATATATGTGTGTGTGTGTGTGTGTGTGTGTGTGTCTCTTGTCTGGTGCTCTTCTTGTAGGTTTTTTGGTACACTAGACAGGAACTGCAAGGGCAGGCTGAGATCCGCCTTTTTACAGACGTGGTCTTGGCGGTGCCGTACAGCTTATACGTTGAGGTTTGTGGTTCTGAACTGTATCCATTGTAAATCCTGTAGGTGAGGTTTGAAAGCACGCTGGCCTAAGGAGCACCTGCACTTTCCCAGGACAGACTCTTTTAAATATGCAAAATTACAGAAGCATCCAAACAACCCCGGTCCCGTACGTCATGTGGTCAAATGTCCATCTCCAGAAGCAAGTTCTCATCTTTAAAGTTTTCTGTGGGTGTAAGTTCCAGTACAGCTTCAGACTCTGCTTCATCATAATAGAGTCAGAAAGAAATTACTCTAAGGTGGGAAGATATTTCTTAAAACCTTCTTTCAACATTTGTGCCTCTTGCAAAGCCTTGGCTAGAAGCGTGGAGCAATCTGTAGGTTCTGACCAACAAGAAATATGTCAGAAATAGCATGGGTTTTTAATCCAAAATGATTTGTCAGGCATCAGGCATTATGATGGTCTTTTATACAAAGCCTGAGATAATTTCTTCATCTATGGCAGTAACTGGGAAACATATTTTTTAAACTGCAGTTCACAAATCCCTATTTCCTTCTTGTCCTGTGCTGCAAATCAGTTTCTTCCTGTACTTCACTCTTTTCCATTAGTTGCTGATGTGTTTCTCCAATTTTTAGCATGCTTATAGAATACCTTGTGCTAGGAAAAATATTTTAGGAAGTATGAGATGGAGAAGAAAAAAGCACATTGAGGAATTGCATGAACCCATTTCTTAGCTTCTATCAAAAAGAAGACTATTTCTCAGTTGAGTTTTAGTCTATTCTACATGATAGGTCACCTGCAGAAGTGAATTCTTACGTGCTGCTCTTCCCCCACTCCAAATCCTTAAGGAAAATGAGCAGAAAGGTGTATAATGACTTGATACTTTCAATAATCGTTGTGTGGGTTTTTTGTCTTCTTTTTTTTTTTTTGTGTGTGTGTTGTTTTTTTGTGTTTTTTTGTTTTGTTTTGGTTTTTGTTTGTTTTGGTTTTTTTGTTTTCCAGGGCAATATTTTTATTTTCTTTCCTCATGCTCTGAGCACTCCTGGTGATTCACTGCTGTTTTACGATTATGAACACTAGGTGGGTATCTGTATGATGCCCAGTCTGGGTTTAGTCAGCACTACGGTGTGTATGTTTGAGTGTGCACCTCTCTGCTGAGAAAAACAAAAATGATTGGGGGAAAATGGGGAAATGAGTGAGAGAAACCCAGTGAAATCTGCACTCTGCTATTAGAAATGAATTCTTGCATCTTAAATGCAGCTTCCCTAGGCTTTCTGTGACTCCTCTCCCTGGGCTTAGAGTTACTTTAATCCAAATAACAATGTTACGGAATATCGAAAAGAGGCATTAAGCAAATTGAGATGTGTGGTAAAACAAATTTCATGGCAAGGTGTTCTTTTTTTGTTGGTATTTTTTTTCTACACTGAGAGTGCAACTCATACTTTTTTTCTTTTATTTTTCCTTTAATTAGCATTTTGGATCTTTATGGAAACTAACCTAATAACATCAGGGATCTTATTACAGATAGACCAACCAATGAATTTAAGCGGTTTCGGTTGCCTAACATCTCTCATTATAGTATTGTCTTAGTTAAATCATGTTTTAACTGGTTTTGCTAATGACTTTTTGTCCTGGATATCTGTTGTAAGCTGTGTGTGAAAAAAGGAGTGAAGATGAGATAACTATTAGCTTGTTTAAGGATGTCCTTTCCTGTTCTTTGTCCCCTCTTAAATTCTTTCAGTAGCAAGGCTGAGACCCTGAGGGGCGTTTCAGTATTTTTCAGCACGTTTTTTTTTTTTTTTTTTTTTGAGTGGGCTAGGGAAGGCCTATCTTGGTTTCAGAAGGCTGTTAGCTGACTGTTGGAGTAATGTTCAAATTTGGAAACAACATCAAGTCTCTGAGTGGGACATAATTAAATATTTAGGTCTACTGAAGGTGGAGAAGTTTAAAACCAGACCCTTGTGCATTGCTTGTGCTCTGTGCTTACAGAGACTTCTTTGTTCTTTCCAGGTACGTTACTGCTCTGTGGAGTGCATAGCTTTCTTAAACTGTGTACAGCAACTGGACCCCTGTATTATCTGGGAGTAAGACATTTCATTCCCTTGCAGCCAAAGAACAAAATTTAGGCTAAGTTTAGTTTTAATATTTAGCTTTTTCTCATTAGCCTCACCTGTCCATGTTTTATTTGTACATGCGTTGTGTTACTTTGGGTTTGGATGCTTCTTGCTTTGGGTAGTGAAGAGTATTAATTACTGTAACTTTTTTATCTTGGTAAGAGGAAAGCAGGCAGTGTGCTGTGCTTTGTGAGCTGGGGAAGCTCATGTTTCAGAAAAAGGCAGGTACTGATATCCTGTGAAGCTTTTATGGTGTTTCAGTGTGAAATTTATTATCTGTAAATGTGTAAAAAGCTATATGTAAAATTAATGTTCTCCTTAAGGGAGCTGCTGTACTTTGCTATGATTGAGTGTAGAACCTTTGTAAAATTGAAAAATGGAACGTGGCTCATAGCCTGTTGGATAGAAGTGACAAGAATTCTAGGATTGGAGCTCAGTGTTTTCTGTACAGTCGTGGCAGTACTTAATTAACAATTTCTTGTTATCCTGTGAAGGAGAAACCCTTCCCAGGTTGGTTTCTGTGTGTGGCAGTCATCTAGCTGTAGGAGTGATAGCGGAGTAAGCCGATTAGCATGATTGATACTGCATGTCAGGGGACTGGTGTAATGGGCTACCATTGAGACTGCATTGTGAAACCACACATGGATGAGGTAATCTCATTAGATGATTAAAACCTTTATTGAGTCTACCAGATTGCAGAGCTTTCAGTTGTATTGCTGTTGGGAACTGATGCTAAGTAGGTGCAGTGCTTTCCTTGCAGTGATGTTGAAATGGAAATCTCCCTGGGTTTTTCTCCTGGATGAAAGTCACGGCAGCTGGAGGCTGGTGAAGGATGTTCCATCTTTCTGTGTTTTAAAGTAAGATTCTGGATGATGGTGTCGTTTTCTTTTCAAGTCGGTGTCAGGCTTGTGCTAGGTACATCGTGCTTTGCTGTTCTTTGTGAAATTCTGTTGTATTCATGTTAAAGGGGTGTGTTTTGGCTTTGTGTAGTTTCCTCTATCCCTACAGCGAAGGGGGATATCGCAGGGCGTAAGACAGTTTTGTTTTTATCAAGTAACTGTGGTTTTTTTTCCCTGAAGGTTGGCTTTATCTTGACCTAGGATGGGGTGTAGTGAAAGTGGCACTCTTTGTCCTCATCTGCCCTGTTTACAGATAGGGTGGCAAGCAGTGTGTACTCAAAACTGGTGTTAAGCAGAAATCCAATCTGACTTGGTAATATGCTACAGGTTTTAAGGAGCTCATTGAAAAACACCCCTTTTCAGTTGAGCAGTAGTATACCTGACCAGTTGTATACCTGAGCTTTGGTTTTGGTAGCAATCTAAAATGAAAAAAACAATGTTTCTAGATCTGGAACTCCAGTGGTGCAGTATTTGTAATGCAAGGGTTACTAAACCAGAATTTTATAAGGTCCAGAGTGGTATTTTGAGACTGTCAGTAGCTAATGTTGCTGTATGGTTGGATTTGTCTGTATTAAAGAACAGCTGAGTTACTCTGTTGGACAGGGGATGCACAAAGACTAACAGAAGAAACATGTCTAATTCCACTGCATGTTGTGAGCAGTTGGGTCTGTTTCTGTTGCTTAAAGTACTATATGACATTAATAAGCACATATGCACATCCAGGGAGATAAAAGCCCAGATACTCTATTGTTTTGGCAAGGGAACCCTGGCAGTGTAATACCTCATCAGCTCTGTTGTTGAATGTGGTCTATTTGTTCAGTAGTTCTGTAAGGAAGTGACTTTTGTTTAAAAGCCTCTTACTATCTTGTGTCAAAAAAATAAAACAACAACAATAAAAAGCCCTAAAACCAAACCAAAACCAAACCCCACAACAACAGTCAGTTCCAGCATATGAAGAAGTGGGGAAATATGCATACTGTGAGGAGAATGTTTTCACGTGTGTCTGACAAAAAAAAATGAAAACCCAAACTTGCGCAAGTTACTGACCAGTAACGGACAGCAGTACTCTGTGAAATGTGATCAGCAGAGCAAGTGCACACCATGTTTTCAGGTTTCATTTCCCTAGTTTAGTAAAACCAGCCTAACTTGGTGACGGGAGGCATCTCGTCTAATCGACTTCAAGGTTATTCTGGATATCAGTGATATGCAAATACGAGGCAGGCCAATAATGTATGCACAAAATCAAGTTGAGTTTCATCAAATATGAAGTGCTTAAGAAAACAAATGAACTGGCAAGCATTGCAATTTGCATATTGTGTTGTGTTTTGGTTTTTGCCCCATTTAAACTGACCAAGCATTATTTTTTGTGTCATTAAGTATTTCCGTATAGTAAACTGAAGTGAATTACTTGACTGTTACTAAGCGTGTTATGTACAGGCATGGAAGTGTTTTCCATTTCTACTTCAACGTGCTCTCCAAGTGTGCTGGCTGAACTGAAGTATGTCAACTTGTCCTATTCACAGGCCTGGGTCAAGTCATGATGTTGCTGGAGATGTCTGAGGGCACTCAGCAGTTCTACTTTGCAGTTACTTTTTACTTTATAGGCAAAGCAAGGCCTTGGTACACAGCTGTATTTTGCCAGTGAAGGATCTGTTCCTCTGAATAGAATTTAGTATTATGGACTATTTCCAGCTAAACAAGGCAAGTATTTTGATTATGAAAATAGAAACCTCCTTTGTTGGTATGACTTCAGCCCAACTTACTCTTTCCAGAGTGTCTGCTGTGAACTGAGGAGAGCAAATCTTAAATGAGAAATTTCCCAAGGCCCTTTTCAAAGACAATGAGTTACTGGCTTTACTTCTCCATGTGGTTTTCTTCTTTCTGCATGTTGGGTCCACTTAGGAGATGGAACTCACAGTACTGGTATCTTGGCCCTGTTAGCTGCTAGAACAGATAAGTGACTTCAGGTACACCAAGACTGAGTGTAAACTAGGGAAAGTAATCCAGGATTGTATTTATTACTCTGCCATTCTTATTTAAAAGTTGTAACTCTCTTTCTGCTTACATAGGCTCATGGTACTATCTGAAAAATCCATAATATTTGTTGGTACATATACTTGCTTTCAATTCTGTGTCTGTAAACTGAGTACTTTGGTAAACAACTGTAAATAAACTGTCTAAAAACATCTCTCCTTTGAATGAAATGACGGGAAAAATATCTTTATTTAATGTAATTTTTTAGAGCAATATTGGGTGGAATGAAGATGTGGGTCTCTGGCAGAAGAGAGGGTGGTAAGTCTGAGCCCTTCTTATTAGAGATCAAGTGGGAGATCTGGACTACCCCGTAAAGTATATGTTGTCCTTATTCTTTGTTCATAAAGAAAACAAATAGTTTTCTCTGAGTGAAATTGTGCTGATGGTAATTTGTGCTTTGAGCACTAATATTCCTTTCACCATTGGATATCTATACCCGGTATTTCTTTTGTTTCTTTTGCTTTGAGTCAGGCATGTTGATGGAAACTGCTTGAAATACCTGTCTCTGCATGAAATGTTCAGGAGTTATTTTGCCAAAGAATATCAACAAACTTGAGGGGTTTTTTTGTTGTTTTTGGTTGGTTTTTTTTTTTAAGAAACCTGGTCTTAAATTAGTGTGTTCACAACATATTTTGCTCCAGTGTTGTTCTGTGCTGTTTTCTTCCTTCCTGCTCCCTCTCCATAACAGCTTGATGGGTGAACCCGAGCAGCAGCTTGTGTTCTACAGCTTGTGTTCTACCTCTTTGCTGTTTCTTTTGTAATCTGTTTGTTGAGCTGGCTGGCCTGCCTCCAGAAGTGCATGAGCGTGTTTATACATCTCGCCTAACAATAGTATCATAACACCAATTTGTTTAACCTGGGCTGGAAATAACAGTCTAAATACTGTGCATCAAAGAGATTTGTATTTGCTTCTCTACCCTGTCAGCTCACTTGTGTCAGTAAAATCACAGGCAGTTCTTTTACATTGGCTGGGAATTTTATCAGTTGGGTTGGTATGATGCAATATCTCTCTCAAATGCTTATAGGAGTTCGGCTACAGTTTCTGCTGCAAGCAGCATCGCGTGCTGTCATCACCTTGCTCAGGCAGGGGTGTTTAATTTCTATGTCTAGTTCTAGCACACATTTATCGTAGAAGATCATCTGTCCCTGCTGCTTTGGGGAGCAGATTCATATAGCTGTATGTGTGTGTGTTTATGTATGTGTGTGTGTGTGTATATATATATATACACACACATATATAGCAAACTGTTCAACTAGTCACCTCTGCTTTTATTGCGTTATTTGAGCAGAGTTGAGAGGTGGAAAGTGCACAATTCATACTGGTTATGCTTATTTGTTAGTCACAAAGTGGCTCACAGACTGATTGATGAGCATGTTTTGGTTAAGGTGCCCAGACTTTGGTATAAGTTACTGTTAGTATGTTTGAATTCAGTGACTTTTATCACCAAAATGGTTTTCCTATGGGTTGAAACAGTGTGGTGTCCATCGGTAACCGATGTGAGGTGTCCTAGCAGTGTTTAGACTTTAACGTCCCCCAGGGCCTCATCTTGCAAGTTGGTATTTTCTTGGGGGGAAGCAAGGCATGGTTTTGAACCAAAATTGAGTGATACGAAACTTTAAACGCTCTTGCTTTATCATCCCATCCTCAAAATCTTTAATCTTTACTGTGAGTGATAAAATTTTGCTTTAGTAACACCTGAGTTGACTTGCCCAATCCATTTAAATCTGCTTTGTTTTCTCTGAAAAACTTTTATAATGGAGGGTAAGAATGGACATTCCCGCCTCTCTGAAATATCAGCGTCTTATCAAAAGGGAGAGTGTATTTGTTTCCATATCTTTGGCCTCCCTGGTTATCAAGAAAAACGAGTGCTCTCAAAACATGTAGTATCTTCAGTCAAGTGCCACCTGCCTGATAGGGAGCTGCCTGCAGCAGTACAAATAATGTGACGTTAGTAGGTGTCTTGTCTCGGCAGCTGTTGACAGTGAAGACACAATCCTCCTACAGCCTTGGTTTCTAAAATTATGGTTTGACATTGTTGTTATTTGGGTCTTACCAGTTTTTCTGTCACGACTCCTGTTGTGAATAAGCAGCTTCAGCTCTGCAGTGTTCTAGAAGGAAGAGGCTTGCAGCAGAGGCAAAACCGATGCGTTTGTACGTGAAGGTCAGCGGAGTATTGTTCGGAGTAGATGTTCAAATTTCTTTCCTGTACTTTGTATTACCCTTTCAGGTCTGGGAAGGAGGGTAGATAACGGGCTGTACAAGTAGGGGAGCCATCCACTTGGAGATTTCAGTGTGTTCCTCACATCTGTTTATCTTTCAGGGTAAGTGGGAGCCTAGGAAACTAGAGTGAGACCTGATACTGATGTACAAATGCACTCCTCTGCCACATCTCACCAGTTTGAAGCAGAACCCTGTGCCCTCCCTTGTATCAGTGCTGGTGAGCAGGAGGACCTGGTGTGAGCAGCACCTGGCGTGACTGGCAGCATCCCTGTTGCCATGCTGTACCCCACTGACAAGTGGATCCTTGTCACACAACTTAGTACAGGTGGCATTGGAATTCCCTAGGGGAGAAAGGACTTCGGGTGCTCCTGTGAGTGGTGGGGGAAACGAGAAAATTCCTTTTTGTTTGTTAGAAGTTTGATATGTTGTTACAGTGACATATTATTTTTTTTTTTAATATATATCTGTGTTTAAAAAGAGATTATACCAGTTGCGTATCTTACTGGGTTCATATAAATGGTGTTGTGATATATATTTTCTAAGAGTTAGAATAGGTTGTACAAGGAATTAAATCTTGTTTCTGATTTCATGCCTCTAGCAGTTGCCCCGAAGCTTTTCCCATTTTAAGGGTTAAAAAATATCTTTAGAAATAGAATTCCCTTTTTCAGTGTCATTACGATACATATGCTGAAAAATCATTAGTGTTAACAGCAAATCTGGCAGTCGTCATTATTCATAAAGAGCTCCAGGATGAAAGGGGTTAAGAGTTCAGACAGTACCTGCTGAGGTAGGTTGTTTTGTTAATTTGAGGTTATCAGCTATTAAAAATATTTTCCAACTGGTACACGTGTACCTTATAATTCTGTTATATGACAAACAAAATGGAGAAAAACATGTTTTTCCCTTTCCAGAATTACATTGTTCCTGAAGTGCTGGCAGTAGTAAGAGCTTCCAGTCAGTAAACAAAGTAGATGCTCTTTAGATGTATAGAGAGCCAGTAACTAAAGTAACAGGGAGTCCAGTTTTAGTTTAAAAGTTATACAGTTTCATAATAAGTGTAAACGCTCCCAAGAAGGTGTAAAAAGCAGTTGGATAATGCAGTGCTGCTTTTCATGTCTAAGAGCCAAGCTTAAAAACATGAAGTACTTTGCAAGCCAGATAAAGTAAAGGGACTGTAACACTTGAATCTGCTAGAACTACAAAATAAATAATAAAGGTCTGATAGGGTTTATGTTCTTACAGCAGTGGTGGTTTACCGGTAGATGTTTTGTTTCATTTCATCTTTTTAATGTTTTTCTCTATTCTGTGATGTGATCTGATACAAATGAAGACATGAACAATGTCACTGTACTGAGCAAACAGCAGGGTAATTGTTCTCTTTTTATCTGCTGCACAGAGGAGGAGGGGAATAGTTTGTGATGAGATCAGAAATTCTAGACAGTCTGTCTTTTCCATGATTCTCTTAGTTACTCATCAGAAGGATGCTGTTATTAAAAAGAACATCAACAACAAAAAAAACCCAAGCCAACCCCCCAAAAAGATAAGTATTTAAAAGAAGAAAACCTTCTCGGCACGAGGAGGTGGAGATGAATGCCGATACTTAATGTCTTGAGTTTCTGGCTCTTTGCTGGATTACAAAGGTGATCTTAAAGGGGTCTTTGCTTCATCTTGTTCTTTATCCAAAGAAATGCCTGGCATGAGAATTGCATTTTCAGTGCATTTTATGCCACTTAAATTATTTATCCTCCAATGATAACTAAAGATGTTTGTATTCATCATCTGTCCAGATGGGCAAAATATGACCTTTCTTACGATGCTAAGATGAAGCCTTAGATGTGGGATGATTTTAACTGGGCTGAATGTGAAACACTGGCCCTTTGGTAAACTAAATGCCCTTTGTTTGTTAGGTGGTGAGATGCAGGGAGCTGTTCAGCTGGGAGCTGCAGCACAGCTGTGGTAGCTGGCCTTGGACAGTAGGACTGACAAACAAGTTCCTTCTTTCATCATACAGCTACATAAAGATATTCCTTTTCTGTGTTGGTTTACTTTTTGCCATATGATAGTCACAGCAAAAGAATATTAGTGAAAAGGACGAGAGCTGTGCAGTCAGGTTTCTCCCAGCCATTGTTGAAGGCAATGCTTTATTTTTAGAGAAAACCACATAAAGCTTCTGATCTTTTTACTTAAACTAAACATGTAAACTTAATTCAAGGTGAGTCTGGGAACAAGCATGTTTATGTCGGCCACCTTGGAGTTGTTTTATTCCCCCCCCAGCCCAGTTCCATATGTGCTAACTCCTTGATTTACTGAATTTTTATGAAAGCTGCTTGGACCCTGGGGGCTGGCCATTAATTTTAGGCTATTGTGTGAATGCTAAGTACTTAAAAATAGTTATGGAGCCAACCTTGCTTCCTCTGAGGGTTTATCAGTTGGAAGCATCTTCTTTTTAATCCTATGTGCAAGCAAAGACCTCTCTGGATTGATGATTTGATCTGTATAATGGAAAATCTAGACAGGATATCCTTTCTCTGTTATTCCTTGGTGTGATGGCATCAGGTTGTGTTTCAAAATGGGGGAAGGGAAAAGGAGGATCCTATAGCAGACAAAGTGGTTTCAAGGGACTCTTAACCGGCAGGCTTGCAGAGAACCTCCTATTTACTCTTTTTGTTGAACTACTTGTACTTTAAGCTACTATTATAACTTGTTAGTGGCTGCCATGCTCAAAAGGTTGCTTGTGTGCAATATGGATGCCTTATATTTGGAAGCTGTTGTGAATACCATGCTGAAATACATCATGAGGGGCTTTTCTGTAGTTATTTTGAGGACTCGCAGACCTTGATGAAGCTGCGTTGACAGGCTAGATCCAGTCTTAGCCTGTAGAAATGTGGTGCCTGAACTTTCCTTCTTAAGAAAAGAGTATTTCTGGTGTAATTCCATGAGTAAAATGTCTCTAAAACCAAGCAGCGGCTAATGTGCAATAGAAGTTTAGTGGATGCTTGATGAAGTATGTGCGTGGGGTGGTAAACGTACTCAAAATGATGCTGGAACATGATTCTGACCTTGCAGTTTGGTGTGCTTGTAACTATTCAACTGAAATACTCTTTGCCTGAAATTTTGTTTCGTCTTTACAAGGCAGAGGACATAAGCAGCTGTTGTGATTGTGAAAGAGCCTTTGATTTACTTGTCTTGTTGAAAAAGAGATAAGTGGCACTGAGCCTTTATTCCCCCTGCAGTTTCCTCCTCCAGAAAACACTGATGAGCTCTTTTACGAGAGGTGAGTCCCTCTCTGAGTTTAGTTCATTCTGCTCTTATCACCGTGACCTGTATGTGTTGTGGTGTAACCGCAAAGGAGGAACCCCAGGGCTTTGGGGAGGCATGATAGAGACAGGACGTGGTTGTGGGTTTGCCAAGTAATAATCAGGTGGTGCTTGGGGTGCAAGATGGAAAAACACTAAAACTAATAAATATTAGTGCTTTAATTGCCAATCTGGACTTTGGAATGTGTAACCCTCAAGTGTTCATGCCAAGATGTTAGTACAATGTAAAGCACGTGAATTTTCTGCTGGTAATGAAGATATCTGTGGCATCATTGCTGGGGCTTTTCCTTGAGCAGAAGATACAGATCCTTCCTTCTACATCACAAAGCACACTTCGAATTAGCAAAGGTCCTTTCCATGTTACCAAATAGTTCTGTGAATTTCCATCACCACGATGGGTTTTTTTATAGCTTTAACTGCTGTTTAAACAGACTGCTGGTTGCATTTCTTACCAGAATGGCTTTTTTTTTTTCCTCTGGGATATATAATTACACCTATTATTGATCCAAAAGCTCAAATAATTGAAGATATTTGAAAAACCAACCTACCAAAACGTAATTTTGCAAGAAACCTGTACTACTATTGTTTATACTGTTGGAAAATTAAGTTCATTGTATATGGTAGCCTAATGACTATGACTTAAATGCAGAATCTCAACATAGGCAGGAATTTGTACCTCACTGTTCTTCGTAGTGTGTTTCACACTTCTTAGCCTCATTCTACCTAGGATCTCTAACAAATGTTTTAAGCCTATGTAGATGATGTGTTTTAAGCAACTGTGGCAAAACCAAAGCAAGGGAAGTTTTTCAACTCTTAAGCCCACCCCTCATGTATTAAATCATCTGAAACCTTACAATTGCTGTTATTTTCAGTCTATTGTGTCTGCTTCCTGTTGGTCAAAGGTTATGAGGATAGGGTGGTGTAGTGTGCGGTGGGAAGCCGGCAGGAAAAAGAAAGCTTTGCTTATTTTGGGGTAGACACAACTACAGAAATGGGAAGGACATTGCTTAAGTTTTCTGAAGACTTGAAGAGGTAAACTAGGAAAAAAAACCCTGTTCTTGATGTTGTTTACTTTTCTTCTTTGTAATTAGGTACATGGACAATGAATTGGAGTAAGTAAACAGGGGCTTCCTTAAAGAATGCTACCTTATGGCTTGAAAAATGGTTTTTAATTCAAAAAGAGCTGTATTTTTTTGTTTCGATTTACAAGTTGCATCAGTCAGTTCTGTTTGTGAAGCATAAGCCTAATCCTCTACCTGTTTGTTCGCTTGTATCACTAACTCAAGAAAGGAAAGCAAAATAAAGAGAGAAAAAAGAAAAATGTTTTATGCCACAAAGTGCAAGTAGAAGCTGTGTGACGTATTGCTTCAGTACGTTACAGGCATACATGGGCATGCGTAGGTGTGTTACTACAGCTGAGAGGGTTTGTACACTTAGTTTATCTTAATATTTGTATCACTACTGAAGAACCATCTCTAATTTCTTGGCTGTTAAAGCAGCAGCGCTGAGCACTTGAGTATTGTCAACAGGAGGCTTGCAGCGCGGAGCCGCCAGCAGACGCTGGCTGCCCGGTGCTTGGTTCTGGCGCTCGGGTTCCTCTGGCGAGGCAGCGCAGCCTTCCTGGTGAGAAACAGTGGCGAGGCTGCTCGGGGGACTTGGTCTCAACAAATTCTTTTTCAGAAGGATGCTTTGACGTGGGGAAGAAAAAGATTAATTAACTGGTTGTGGGTGTTAAATTTTATGGAGCTGTTGATGATAATACTCTATGGGATGAGGGCACTGGTGCAGTCTAGGAACAATAGAAAACTTTTTTTTTGGAGTTGATGAGAGCAAGAGGAGGGTTTGTAAGCTAATGGAAGTAATTAACCCAAAGCATCTTAATTTTCAAGTGTGGTGGGACGTAGCTGAATTTGCTGTTAGTATGTGATGTATCTGGTTAAATTTCCTAACCATTTTGTTACTACCAGTGAGTTACTTTAATCTAGGAGTATACTGTTTGCAGTGTTCAAGAAACTGTATTTTTGTTATAGCAGGCATTCAGCTTAATGAACATTGTAAAAGCAATTTATATATCATGATGTCTTACAAATGATTTTGCCTTTGTGCTTGTTGATTTTGAAATGGATTTTTCTCTTGAGTATTTTAGTTCAATTCAGAAAAAAAGTGCTGAGCCTAGTTGGTAAATATTCTTGGTCATGGATAGAGTGTGTGTGTGTGTGTGTGTGTGTGTGTGTATATATATATATATCAGACACAATGCTGAGTTTTATCTTAGTTTTTACTTTTCTCTTAGCTGCTCTTCTTGCCATACCTGCATGTTCGGTTCATGCACATTGCAGACCTGATGATTTGTAATGGAAAAGCTAGTAATTTTGGTCCTGAAATGTAAACACTGGGCATGCCCTTACTAATTCTTCCCCTTTCCTTGAATAAGGAATTCCTTGCAGTGCTTCATGGTATTTAAAAAGTCCTGTGTTGCTTCTCCCTGTAACACCTTGGCAGAACAATAGATTTCCTTGAGCTCTCCCTTTACTCTGAGTGAAGTGGCTTGAGTCAGTATCGGTCCTTTCCTGGCTGTAACAGTGGCCAACTCAGTTACCGAAGAGCCTTCTGCTTTGCTCTACAGATACTTGATTTGCAGAGATGTCAGGTAGTGTACAGCCTTGCTCTTGCTAGGAACGTGTAAGGATGGAGTGTCCGCGTGTCCCGAGTTCAGTTGGCAGGGATTATTTAAAATATTGTCTGGAGTTTTCTTTGGAGACTTTTCTGTGTGCGTTAATGGTCGTGCCAGAGCCTCTTGATGCATACAACTAGGAGCTTAAACCAGGCTAGTTAGTTGGGAGGCAATTTGTAGAAATTATGGGTTAGCTTCACACTGTTCTCCTTAATTCATCATTCCCTATTGAAGTTGGAGAAACTGCTGCTTCTGTAGCTCAAATCCCCTTTCTTTTATGGGGAGTACAAAACACAGTATTTAAGCCTGTGAATATTGTGTTAGGAGATGATGTGCAGAATGCCTGGCCTCTCATCTGGAAAAATCTCTGTTTTGTATGCAGCATGAGCATGCTTGAGTGATCCAAACGTGAGGCAGTGAAGCGTGGGGTGTACGTTTGTTGAAACTGCAATGTCCTTTAAAGGATCCAACATAACATCAGGAACTGCATGGTTTTACTTAGTTCTAGTGTCTTGCTTTTCCTTGTATATAAGCCTTTCACAGATGTTGAGGATAGAAATCTACAGAGGCAAGTAAGCAGCAAAAAAAACAAACAACAAAAATTTAAAAAAATCCCCAAGCAAACATAACAAACAAACCAAAACAGCAACTCTGTGAATGTGTGCAAATTATTATAAAAAGCAGTTGGCTTGTGCTCTGGAAGAATGGGGATTTTTCACACCTTGTTACAAACACCACTGCAAAATGACTGTCCTAGAAAATGAGAAATGAATAGACAAAAATAAGCAGTTGAAATATTTCACCCCTGGCAATTAGTGGGAAAGCAGCTCTTGCTATCAATTGAACGTAGGTTTGAATTTTCAGGTTCGAATTTATTGTGTCTTTATAAATCCTAACTTTTTTTCTTCTTTTCTGTGTATTGCTCTCATGTAGCTGGTCACAGTGGAACTCCAACCAAACCGCGTGGCTGGTGTCTTGTTGGACTTGTCCTGCTAAGGGGGTCTTGTCAGCACTGTAGTAATCATTGTGAAAAGCAATATGCAGACACTTCATAAAAAACCAAAAGAGCAGAACCTACCCTGAATGTTTTGCTTTCTTAGATTAAGACTTTCTGGGGGGAATGACTTTTAATGAGGAGCTGATGAAAAGACTGCAGCAACTTTAAAAAAAAGGGGGGGGGGGGGGACATGACCAAAACACAACCAAAACAACAAAAACACAAAAACACAGCAACCAACAAAAGGCCAACCAAAAAAACCCCTACAAACTAACAAACAACCCTTTGTTTGATGAATAGACAAAACCATTACTTTTTAAATAAATGCATCTGCCCAATTGTGATTTGGTTGTGAGGCTGTAACTGCTATCCATGAGCCTGATCTTGAGGAGGGATCTGAAGGAAGGTGTTGTGCCCTTGCCTGTTGATTCGGGGAGCTTTCAGAAGGTGAAGAACGATGACAGGTATGGGAGAGAAGGCAAAATGAACCAAATCTGGTATCAGTGGTAAAGCAAAGTGATAGGAGGTGACTTGCAAGAGGGAGGGAGTTAAGGAAGTTGCCTTCCTTCAGAAGAAAAGGCCCAAAAATAGGAGAAGGGTCTCCAAACTGATTTTTGAAAAGTTCTGAGAAAGAGGGGCCACAAACCAAAGGTCGTGTGGATGTGCGAGTAAGGGACCTGCAACAAATACACCTCCTATGCTGTCACAAGTGTTATGCCATGAGAAGTGTTCTGTTTTCATTGCTGAGAAAGCAGCAAGAGGAGAAGGCAAAGCTAATATCTGTTGTAGGGAATGTGTTGCTGGCAAGGCTGCTAGGCAGTTCTGTCTCAGCCGTGCAGGGTGGGTGGTGCGAATGAGAACAACTCCAAGCGATAGGGTGCGTTTGCTAGTGATCAGAAGTGGCAGCGTATTTATAGGCATTAGAAGAGGGTAAGGTGGTGTGGGAAGGGAGGGGGGTGATCTGGTCACTGGTCTTAGCTTGGGGAGAGTGAAATGGTGGGGAAATAATGGTATTTCCATGGTGTGCAGGAGTATGGCAGAGAGAAATTTGTGCTTGCCATTAGGAAATTTCTGATGCACCGCAGAAAAGCATTTATTGAAGTGACTGATGCTACCAGTCATAGTAAGGATTGGTTTAATGTGAATTAGATGGTAAGGGCCTGGCTGCACAATTGCACTGGGAATGCACAATTACATTGGGAATACACATAAGGCCATTCTTTTTTTTTTTTTTTTTAAAAGAAAGAGAGGAAAAAACCAAATAAAAAAAACACCAACTCCAACAAACCCACAAAAAATAACAAAACAAAACCCCCAAAGAACTTTCACGCAAAATGGAAGGACTATGAAAATATTTTGTTGGTTTTACATTCACGAAATAGAGCAGTAGTTAGGACCACGTTGTCTGAATTGTATTTTGTGCTTTTTTTTTTTTTTTTTGATGCTTTAATTAGTGGTGTAATGCTGGGAGACTAATTCACATGCTGAAACAGCACTTATGAGACAGCACTCACAGTAAATCTGTGTGGAAGAATTGTTCTGCTGTATTTTCAGTGTTTGCTTTTGTTTATTTAACAAGCTAAAGTTAGAATCGACAGCACAAGAGTAGAAAATGGTGACAATAGTTTGAAAACAGGAAATTTTGGCCTTGTGTGTATTCGGAACAGATGATCAGGATGATGGCCAGGAGAGTGGAAACTTCCACTGAGACTGTTTTTTCCTTATTTTGCTCAGTGACAAAAGATGGTGCTTCCTGGAAAACAAGTCTTAAGTATTTAAAGAAAGTCATAATGTATTCAGAATTTTCCTCATATCACATTTGTTTATTTTGCAGCAATCTGTTTACACTTCTTAGTATTTAGCACTACTAAAAGTAGAGTGTTTGGACGATTGTCAAAGCTTGGAAATGCGGTTTCTGCTGTTACAATTAAGACACTAAACGTGCTTTTTGGTGCTCAGTTTAGTTGTTCTGTCTTACATATAAGAAGAAAAAATAAAAATAAAATGGAAGAGCTTCATTTCATTTTTGTGGAAGAGGATGGCAGTTGCTGATAGGTGTTAGGACAAGGTTTTTCATCAGTAGCTAGCAGTAAAATATTCACATCTGGGCTCATGATGTGGCTTTAAAAAAATTTAAAAAAAGCCCCTAAAAACCAAAACTAAACAAACAAAACCCAACCAACCAAAAAAAACCAAACCACAACTTAAAAAAGGTTTTACAAGATCTCCAGAAAAGGCTTTCAGAAAAACATCCCATAATTTATTTCCATGTAGAAACACACAAGTGTGAATTTCTCAGGGAAAATGTGAACAGAAATTTTGAAATTTCACCATGTTGGAGTTGGTTCTGCAAGCTGGAAGAGCAGCAAGCGGAAAAAGTAAAGTTCTGTACTTGAAGTGCCATTACCTAATGTGACCTCTTTTGGCTGCTTCCCGGCAGCCCTCCTGAATACGTGCCTGGTGGGATGAAGCTCATCAGTGACAGTTGTCACTGGGCTATGCCTACTGCAAATAGGATTTTAAAAGAAGCATAGTGTGAAGGAACACTTATTTTTATTTCATTTGAACTTCTAATGGGCTGCAGAGCGCAGGTCCAACACATGAGTCAGTGCAGCTGTGCCAGAGGTGTTTTGTCTCTTGCGATGAACAGAACACCTGGATGCTAGAGATGTGGAGGCAAAAAGGAGAAGAAATACTTAAGTTTGTGATCCTTCTTGCTGTTTATCAGAGATGTACAGCATTTTCACTATTATTTCACCTTTGCACTGTAGGGAAAAAAATAAAGGGAGAGGGCAAGATGAACTAGGTGGGAGCGAAGAGCATGAAGTTAAATCTTGATCTCAGCAGAAAAGTTAAAAGATCTCAACAGTAGGTTCGGGACATAAAATGTCCAGGAGAGCTTTTTGAGATGACCTTGGGCCATCATCTTCCTCCCCCTCCCCTTCTCTCTGGTTCATACTCTGCAAGTTTTCTACTTACTAAGTACTTTTGGAGCAGGGAAATGTTTTGTGCGTTTGTAAAACATCAAGTGTTCTCTTGGAAGAAAGAAGTGACTTACCCAGGGGCACAGGGAAGGATCCAAGTCTTAGCTGACGTCCCTGGGAAAGAACGCCAAATACTGCCCTTTTAAAGTACTCTGTGGAGTATGGATGAAAAAGTAAACACAAATGTCTGCACGCCTGAGAGACGAGAAGGAAGGTCTGAGATTTGTAATTTTACTCCTGGGTCTCCTGGTCATATATGGGGGAAAGATTTATTAGTGGTGTTAGCGGAGTGCGCTGTAAGTGATACCCTCTTTGGCTTAGCCAGTGCTCAACAGCTCGGGAGGTGTTTGGGTTTTTTTGACTGGATGCTACCCAAGAGAAAAAAGGTGGTAAGTGTGCTAGAAGGGGAAAATCAGCTTGAGATGATTTGCGGACTATGGGTAATAATGCTTAGCAAAACAAAGAAGGACAATTGACTGGTTTATCACTAAGCAGAGTTACTTCACCACATGAGAGGAAATGCTGTAAAAAACAAACAACAAAAAGACCAGAGAAAAGTTGTCTTTGATTTAACATTTCTAAGCTTTTATTTAAACATTTCATGTAATTATTTTGGCCTCTTGACCAACAGCTTGAGGGGATCCAAAGGGAAGGTTGTATCTTCTTTATAATAGAAAGGTAAATTATCTACTCCTTCCTGCCCCTTCCTCATTCCTTTCCCTCTCCCTTATTTCCTACATCTTTGAGCTACCTCCAGCAGCTGAATGAGATACATATTGAATATATATGACTGGGGGGGAATAATCTATAAAGGTAAAGATTAAGGGAGGTATGATTACAAGTTCTTGAACTGATATGCCTTTAGTAAGGAAATAGTGTTGTAAATCCTGTGTACTGCGTACAGGTTTAGCTAGAGTCTGAAACAAAACAAAAATAAAACAAAAAACCAAACCAAATACCAAAGCCTGGCACTGCTAAATGCTGCTTTCTGCCAATTTCTTAGCAGATTCACTTGCTTTTAAATCAGCACTTTGCATATATGTGAGTGGAAGAACTAACTGTAGGAATTTGGTTTTGCTTGATAACCTGCTCAAAATGCTGGGTGAAAAATAGAGAATTCCACTATTCCTTAGATCACGTGATGCTCTGTGGTTGAGCAGCTTGTCACATTTTAGACTACCTCAAAAACAAGCAAACAAGCTTGTTTCTATAGTTATGATGGTCTCATGATACGATGGTCTCATGATACAAACAGGACAATGTTTGGCAGGAATACTGCTGTCCTATGTTAGGCCAGCTGATACGCTTTGCAGCTCAAAGGAGAAAACAAGCTGAGAGGCGCACAAGGCCTCTCTGAGACTGAAACAAAAGCAGCAAACCTCGTTAAACCTTGTTTTGTAATAATTCACAAAGCCTGCCCAGGCTTTTGGTGAATTTGGTTCCCATGATGTTTGCCGTATTACACTTGTAAAAGGAACAATTTTACTTCTGAATTAAGTATTTGATCTGCACGCAGTGTTTTGTTACGAGGTGTTAGTATATTTATAAAATAGGTTGTTTTAAACCCAGTTTATATTTGAACACACATTTTATTTACATTAAAAAAAAATCATGAATTAAAAAAAGTTTGAGCTGCTCAACTGTGCTTCCAGAATTAAATTATATTGGTATTGGGACAAAATACTGAAATCCTGTACCAGCTATTTGTTTTGACTTCTCAAATTTAATGCAGCTGACTTTTAGCACAGGAACCCAGTGTTTGGTAGTGTCTGGCTGATACTGTCAGTAATAACGTCAGTAACAGGGGAGATAACTAGTACGTGTGACTTTCCTGTGACTTAAATCAGCAGCATCTTTTTTGGCGAGTATGAGAAGCAGTCTGTAACATGTTCTGTAAAAGAAAACGCAATTTTTTTTTCAAAGATGAATGCACAAAAGGGTGTAAAGGAATAAAAAGATGAAATCAATGTAGATACATACTTGCACATGTGCACGCTGTCTTTTGAGAGATTTTTTGGGAAAGCCATTACTGGAGCCCTTTTCCTTACACATATAGGACAGCATTCTGTGCTTCAGTGAGGCACTGTGCAGCTTTCCTTACAACGAGAAATACTGAAATGTTAAAAATAGATCAAGCTTTAAGAATCCCAGATATTTTTCAAATAACAAAGAGTGATTTATGTGGGCTCATTTTGCACTTTGACAAAATATAGAGACGCTTTTGTACTATGATTAGCAAGGGTGCTGATGTCAGTTGGTTTGTCTAGCTTTAAGCTTTATTCGGCTGCTAAATTGTGCTTTGTACTGTAATCCAGAGAACCTTTGTATCTGCCTTATTAGTGTGTAGTTTATGGAATTGCTTTTGTTTTTGACTATAATCTGTGCCAGTTTCAGTGAGTGTGACTCATTATGTGCCTGAAATAAACATTCATATATGCACTATGTGAAAACTCTTCAAAAATAGTAGCAGGTGCTGGTAGGCTAAATTCAATGTTTTAAGTACTTTATAGTTGCTGTTTTGTAGCCTGGAGGGCTGAAAGCAAATTCTGTTTAGCTGCTTGATTTTTTCGGAATTTTTAAGAGTCCTTTTTACTAATTAATGCTCAACAGAAATTGCGAAGAATCTTTAACTTCTTAACACTGTACTAGAAATAAACATGTACAAGAGGCGTTCTTGGTTGATACAGAGTTGGGTGCTTTTGTTGTTTTGTTTGGGGTTTTTTGGTTGGTGGTTGTCGTTTACACAAATCACGAGACTAAGTGCATTGTGCTTCTCCATTCTTCTTGTCCCTTTCCTAACTCTTTCCTCCTGACTCAAGCTTTGAAAACTTTCATCTGAATGACTGAAGGCTGAGGTGAAAGATAAAAACAGTTTCTCAAACAAGAGAGTTTTGCAGTTTGGTTGGTAACAGTTCTCTGTAATCTGCTTTCTCTAGAGAGACTCTGATACTGAAGTTTCCTGTTGTCCCAGCATCTATTTTGTGACTTGATTTGGAAACAGGAAACAAAACACTTAGTCCCTGGTTTTGGGTTGCTGCTAAACAGTGCTTATCAGCTGTGCTACTAGAAGATGCTGACATGTGAGATCTAAATAGGAGTTTCATCTGTTACATCTTCTGTGTTTTGCTGCTCACCCAGTTAAACTTACTGCTACCATGGAAGAAGCTGCTTGGGAAGTTGACTTCATTCACACCATTCCCTGTTGAACAGCAGATGCTGTATCCACAACTGCAATAAATATACTTGGATTAAAGTAACTTGGAAGTTACCTTAAAATCAGTAAGTTCTAGAGGCTTGGTAGCTGGGGAATGGACCACAAGCCTTAATTAAGCTGTCTGGCATTTTTCCCTTTCTCCTGTTTTCTGTATTACCTTTTCATAATAGCTTCTTAAGCTTGATACCCAAAGAGGCATGCTCACTTGACAATGAGGGGTTTTTGAGTCTCTAGTGCAAAGCTGACAGCAGTAGTTAGGAGCTGGAAGATGGCAGTGCAGTTCTCGCTCTTCATCCTTAACACTCTCCCTCTGTTAATTTCTTGTAAGGTAACAGCTACATAAAAATGAAATGGAAACACTCTTGTGTCTCCAGAAAATGGGTCTGAATCTTTTCCTTTTAAATAATAAACCCCCTCTTGTTTTCAAAGCTACGTCTCGGTATGTAAAGGACATTCCAGGTCTTGACCTCTTCTGGGACCATCCTGGCTGATTGCTTTCCTTTCTTTGGTTAGCATGCAGCCGGGGCTGGCCAAAAGGAGATCTTGCTCAGCTGATGTTTTTTTTTTTTTTTTTAAATTTATTCTGGTTTTTTTTGTCCTTCCGAAGGACAAGGTTGCCTTGCTGGCAACCTTGTTTGGATATCCTAAAGAAGTCTTAGATGGAGTGCCATGGGGCCAAGTATGAATCTGCAGTGTAATGTGCAGTGGTTTGGCTACTGAGTCGATTTGCTTTGGTCTCCTACTTTGCTGAAAAGCATAAAAACAAGTGGACAAAGCCGTGATGGCTCCCTACTGTGACCGGGCTCTACTTTCAGATTTCTAATTGTGAATGCAGTGCAGCTCTCCTAGTGGCAGTTGGTCTTTCTTCTGCTGTGCCCATTATCCTGACATTTGTGCACATAAGGAAGCATACAGCATAGACAGTCACACTGCTGGTAGAGCAGAGGGATGAAAATGCAGCTAAGTGAGGCAATGAAGATGCTGTTCGTCATGCCAGGACAGCTGCACACAAGTTCTTGGTTTGAGTTAGCATCGTACCCAGTGATGGAGGCCCACAGGAGTGAAAGGTAGATGAGGATTGGTTGGAAGATGAGGCATTTTAGTCATGCTTTTCTTCGAGACCAGCTGCTTTCTCTTTGCAGTGGCAGGAAGGGCTTGGTATAACAAGCACAGCATCAGATTGTGAAATGTATTTCTTCTGGGAAGGTACCTTCCAAAGACGCTGGTTTTATGTGGTAGAACTGTAACATTTGGCTTTTCCCTGTATCCCGATCTCTCTAATAGTTTCTAAAATAATAATGTAGTTCTTGTTCTGTAAGAAGTACTTCTGGAGAAATATTATAAGATTCTGTGTGCAAAGTTTCCCTAACACCAAGGAGAGTGTATGGTGGGAGCTTTTTCTGTTCTTTAAGTGCAGGTCATTAAGTATCAATGAAAAAATTCAGTTCAAAGCACATCAGCTTGAAGCAGCAGTTATTGGAAACAAGGCAGTATGAAACACTTAGATACATTTTGTCTTTCTTACGCCTATGTTTAACTTCCTTTAGAATTTTTTTTGCATGTGCTTTTCCCCCCTGTCCCCTCTTCCTCCCCCTTCCCACCCTCCTATCCTTTTTCTTTACTGGGTTATCCTTTCTAATTTTGTAAAGTTATTTAGTTGTGTCCCCTTCTTAAAAAGAAAGATCCATGCACACACAAAAAACCCATACACAAAAGGTAGCAGTTATAATTAAAGTATAATTTCTTCTTTCTAATTGTTCTCCTTTTTTTTTTGTCTCTTCAATTTTCAGGCATGGAAGAGGCGATGGTTTGTGCTTCGCAGCGGCCGTTTAACGGGGGATCCAGATGTATTGGAATACTATAAAAATGACCATGCCAAGAAGCCTATCCGAATTATTGACTTAAATTTGTGTCAACAAGTGGATGCTGGATTAACGTTCAACAAAAAAGAGTTTGAAAACAGTTATATTTTTGATATCAACACTATAGACAGAGTTTTCTATTTGGTAGCAGACAGCGAGGAGGAGATGAATAAGTGGGTTCGCTGTATCTGTGATATCTGTGGGTTCAACCCTACAGATGAGGGTAAGTTCTGTTGTTTTTTCTGAGAAAATGCCTGTGTGTGAAGAATATTTCAAAGATCAGATGACTCTGTTTAGTTGGCATATGTTTTAAGACTTACATGCACTGGCTATGAAACTTCCTTTTTAGCCTGCAAAAAGTAAGCAGAACAGAGGGAGGTATTGAGAATTTGTTACAAATCAAGTGTGCCATAGAACTTGAATGATACTCTTCTGTTTTGCATGATGTTAGGTCTTGAGAGTATAGGAAAAATCTGTAAGTAAAATCATGCAAACCAGATGATCATCATAATCATCAAAGGAATCCCATTTGCTATAAAAACATGTGGTTATGCAAGCAGGAATGAGTGCAAAATGCCAGGTTTCTAATATTACCATTTCTCTGTCTGCTTTGCAACTTGGAGGAAAAAAACATAAAAACCCCCCCCCCCCCGCCCCCCAGCAGCCAAAACAAAGAAAAAAGAAAAAAATAACTTGTAGTTCTCCACCATCCAGCTCTAATCCTACCAAAACAGACATTGTGTGAAAGCAGCAGCTTGTAGGAGACAGGATGGTATGTTTAATTCCTCCAAATACCTTGTGGCCATTGCTTGTCCTGAATCCATCCTTATTTATTTACTTATTATTCCTGCATTCTTTGTGGAGATTAGTGGGTTGCCTGACTTGCTGTAGCTCTGTGTACAGTCCCAAGAAAAGATTAAACACGAGTGGTAAGAGGGTTATAAATAAAGCATGCCTGGCTGAAGGGGCTAGAATTAAATCCTTGTTCCTTGAAGGACTGTAGATGGAGGGAGGTGTGGAAAACAGGGCTTGCATATGTTCTGCTCCGGCCAAATCTTCAAAAACAACTGGAAAATATCGTTGCTTTCTGAACAGGGGCCCTTTTCTTTCTCCTTATTGCAGTTCTGAACTAAAATTTTGTCACAAAAACTTCATCTCTGAATTGCTGCTCTAATAGCAAATTCAGCACAGGGTGCTTGTTTTGACAGTTCCAGTGTGGTTTTTATGTCATCCTGAACATACCCAAGCCCACCCACAGCACATTTCTAAGAGCGATTGCCGTGGGGTTCAGTATTGGACCTGCCAGGCCCCTGCTCCACCCGGGACAGAGGTAGGCAGGTGGCTGCTGTTCCATGGGTAACAGACTAGCGCGCCAGTGTAGCCATGGGCAGGAAGTGCTCAGAAATAACTGGTGCTGGGGGAGCAAGTAAGCATTTGGGAAGTAAGGAGGAAATACATTTACCAGAGCGCAAAGGAGCAGGTGCCCGTGGCGTGGAATGGAGAGGTAGGATCCCCTCAAAGCCATGAGGCCTTTCCCTGCTGAGAGCCGGTGTGTTGCTAATCCTTCGTTTTCTGTTGATGTGATGTCTTCTGTTGAACTGAAAATGAAATGTGCAATGAATGAACTACGTCCTCACTGTCTGTTTGGGCCAAACCTGGTTTTTGCTTCAGTCAGTTATATCAGTAACTTATCCCCATTGTACTCTCAATGCATCTTTCATTTTTGGCATTTTAGCTTCTTCTGAATTATCCCAACATCTTTTCTGTACGTAACTGCAAGTTGACAGTACTGTCTGGATTATGAGTCTAGTAATGTGTTGCAGTGCATTGAGGAAGAATTAAAGAAGGAAAATAAGAAAAATGGTTGCTGAGAATCTGTTTATTGCCAAGGTCTTGTTTTTAAAAGATAAATCTTACTAATGGAAGAGTAAGTCATAAATGTACTTCATAAAAATGTCTTAACCTACAGTTTACTTACAGAAGTTAAAGAATAGGTGAAGCTCACTGCAGACAATAAAAGAAGCACTGTGTTTTTAGTACGAGACTGAACAACAAGAGATTGTATGGGGCATAACCAACCTTCCATGCAGCCTACGGAAGCAGAAGTTAGTTTTCTTTGAAGCTGGACAGAATGTCTCTTGCCCGGCTGGTAAAGGAACTTGTTATGAAAGGACTGGCATTGTCTCCCCTTTGCACAATCACGGACCGGGAGCAGCGCTGGCCAATTCATCCTGCTGCTGTTTGTTTGGAAGCCTGGTCCATTTGCCTCCTTGGATTTAGAAAGAGGAAAAAAATATGAGGTGATTCTAATGAGTGCTGTTAGAAAACTAACAGGGAGTTGTTTCGGTATTCAGAGGAATAAGGGAGAAAGAGTTCATCATAACTGTGGAGAGATCAAAAAGCTGAAGATCCCTTCAGCCTAGCTTTGAGCTGCTCCTTCCCTACTTAGTGAAGACTTGGAAATTCCTGTGATGCAAGTTTGCATTTTCTTGTTTTCCTTTTCTTAAAAATTAGTGTTCACAGTAATTTCTATCTATCTAATGGTTTGTCATGACCTTCCAACTAGAAATTGATTTATGCACATGAAATCTGTTTATTCTGGAGATGTGTAATGATACATTTCTATTTGGACGGGGTAGATAAATTTATGTTCTTGAATCATATTTACAAGCCATTGATCTCCAGCTTTCTGATTGCATCATAGTACCGTGTAATCTGTAATGATTACATTAGACTTAGGTTATATGGTTTTTTTTAAGGACTTCATTTTAAGGAAGGGTTTGCAGTGATGAGGCCTTTTAAATGTACAGCAGGATGGAAACACGAAGGTATTTTTTTATTTCGAATAAGCTAAGCAATTCTACTTGGGTAAAAAGTTGGGCTTTTTCAACTAATGCTTCTTGCATTTATATGGTAGCTGTAAAATGTTTTTCTGTAGTATTTTTTTTAAATACATGTGCAAAGGTGTGTGGAGCTACATGTCAAGGTGGGTTTTGGTTTTCCCACCAAGTTTCTTTCTCCACTTGTAATGTTCATATTTTCTCTGTAAGGTATAATGTAGTAGGTCATTTAGAGTTTAAAATGTAACTTTAACCAAAAATGTGTTGCCAGTGTTGTGTGCACTTTGAACTGCAGTAAGAGGTGTTCTGGGACAGGGAGACTAAATGGACATGGGAAATGACTTTTCTTCTCTGCCTGGTGCTGTTGAGACCTCAGCTGAAATACTGTGGCCTGAACTTCCAGTTGAATGGGGGTAAATGTTTAAAGAATGGTAGAAATGGATTTTTTTGGAAGTGATTGTTAAGGACAAAAGTTGAAGGATTTGTTTTTCCCAGGAAGAAAATACTGCAGGAAGATCTGGCTCGCAAAGTATGAGAAGCTGGGGTGAACAGTACACGGATCAGTTGTTATCTGAAGACAGAAGTAATTTGTTGTGGTGTTGGGTTTTGTTTTTTTTTTTTTGTGAGAGATGTAAGGACACAGAAGAAACTTCTAAGGATATTCAAGTACAGGCTGTGAAAGCCCTTGACTAGATTTCAGTAGCCACCCATGGTGAATGTTTTATACGTGATCCAGCTCCATGTGTCTGTTATTTAGTGAACTGCATGCTTAGCAGAGCAGGAGAAGGAGGAAATAATCTTACTATATGCAAACTTGTTACTTGCACGTATTCATTTGAATAAAGATAGCAATTACAAAGTAAACCAGAAGAAATAGCGAAGTAAAGCAGTAGAAAGGGGAAGAGCAACATGTTGAAATCTACAATTACATTTACACAAATAATTACATGTGGTAAAGAAAGTTTCTGTTGTCATAAGGACTGTGCTTTGAAAGAGCTACAGATAGTTTCACGCACAAGGCTTTTAGAGTTTGCAGTATTTCTGTTGAGGCAGCTACTCTCTGGTGTATGCCTTGTGTCTTTCTGCATTTTGAGCAGTAAAAGTACTTTCAGATGAATTTTTTTAATCGTGTTCTGATGGTAGATGCACTGTAGGTTCATTGTAGCTTGGATGCAGTATCGGTGAAGGGCAGGATGAACGTGACTCCACCTTCTGATCCTGCTTCTGTATTCTCTCAGTGCTGTGTGGTTGGCAGCACTGCTGCTGAGCTCTGTCAGGAGGTCTCTGTATTGGATCAGGATACCCCTGTGCTGTCTGTAACACTGGCATGGAACAGGACACAGGCTCTGCCACTGAGAGCTTGCTGTCTTCAGTAAGAGGCACTGACATAGGAGCAGAGACATAGGAAGAAGTGAAAGCAAGTAAGATAGTTTTGATCATTGTGACAGATAAGTGCTCTTAGTGCTTCAGGTGTTGGACTGTTGTTGAACTCAGGATTTTTTGAGACAAAATTTTTTGGGATCTTTGACTAGTAGACATTAAAGGTGTTTAGGGTGCCCTTCCTGCATGAAGGGTCTGCCTTTAAGAAATAAAAAATGTTCTTTCTTGACAGCTTTACCAAGTAGGTGATAGAGGCTGGCCCACTTGGCAAATAACATAACCATCTGAATAACATACGGTCAACATTAGAGACTTCATTCATGAAAAGGCTCCAAAGCTAGGAGAAAGAGCATGAGTTCTTGGATAAAGGAAGGGAGGCTATGGAAGAGCCAAGGGCAAACTGCAAGGATAGAGTAATAAGCTTAAAGTCTTTGTGATGAAGTTGCACCATGGAGATTATGTACTTAGTGAGTAGAAAGAAAACTTGAGGGTTTTTGAGGGTGGAATCGCTGAGAGGAAGGTGAAGATAGACTGTGAAGGAGGCTGTCAGAGTTACAAGGCTTCATCTGGCAAAATGGCAGAGGAGTAACAAAACCAGAAGAAGCAGGACCACAGAAGGATCTGAGATTTGGTATAGCAGGTTTGGTAGCGGTGGTAGCTGGTGGCTAAAGAGCTGAGTAAAGAGAGGCAAAGATAATTACTGCCTGTTATCCCAAGGAGAAAGAGAAGACAGCAGAGTAGAGGAAGTTGTCTTCAACTTCATATGATGTGGTTAAAGGATGGGGGTGGCTGAGTGAGGTGAAGATGAATAAAGCACAAAATCTGCCACAGTAGGTCTTCCCTTGAAAATGTGTGAAGAAAAAGTACCTGTATTTAAGTCCTGGTTTGAAGTGGAACAGAACTAACTCTGTTCGGTGATGTTTATTTTCAGCTAAAGTTAAAATATACTATCAGGAGTGCAGTCAGAGTGTTTGGGGTTCTTCTCTTAAGCTGCCAGTTGTATGTGACAAATGTTCATGTAGAAGGTGATTTTCCTCTTTCTTGAGGGAGAGGGACAAAAAATAAACTGCATTGAACATGCTTAGGTAACTGACTTTTTTTTTTCTGGTTCTTGCTGGACACCTTTAATGGCCTTAACATCATCTGATGAGTTTGTAGGAGAAGGGGATTTCAAGAGGGTGGGTGGGAAATGGTTCTGCAGATGGCGAGCTCTCAAGTCACGCGGTGCTCTGAGGCAGTATGTGGAGTGCTGGAAACCTCCCTGAAGCGCAGAGGTGCCTACAGTTCCCAGCCCTGCGGGCTAAACTTACCGTGTGGCTAGAGCAGCCTGCTCTGCTGCGGAGAGCTCAGGGCCTTTTTAGTGAAGAAGAAAAAAAAAAAACCCAACATTTTTATGTGGTGGGCTGCACTGTTTCTCCTCACAAGCACCTAGAGAAAGTCAGCCTAACAGGACTCCTTGATTATTTTTCCTGCATCACCCAGCCTGTGTACCATCTGAAGAGGGGAAGAATAGGCTACAGATGTTTTTCTTAGTTGTTGTTGGGTTTTTTCTTTTTGAATGGATAGTCTTACAAAGAAAATTGCAGGTGGAGAGGGGGAAGAAATTCTGAGTGGAAATGCTGTAGGTATTTTAAAATTTTAAGTGAGTAACCAAAAGCGCAGCACAGAATTACATATGAACTGCAGATAGTAAGGACTACATTTTAGATGTGAGCTCTGAAAGCTGGAAAGTTCAGCACGTGATCGGAACTTGGATTTCCACTCAGAATTTCTTCCCCCTCTCCACCTGCAATTTTCTTTTGAAGACTATTCATTCAAAAAGGGGAAGGGGGAAAAAAAAGGAAAACATCTGTAGCCTGTTCTTTCCATCTGCAGATGGTACAGTTAGTCATGTTTCTGGTTCAGAGGCAGGAGGCAGGGTTGTCCTGAGCATAATATATGCCAAGAAACCGCCGAATTCTTTGTTAGTATTCTTTACATAAGGTCTTCATCAAAAGAGAGATACTGTCATATTATATTAAAGTAAGTAAACTAACTTGGGAAATGCACAGAAACTTTTTATTCAAGTATATTAAATAAAAGTAATAAAAGGATTTTCACTCACTATAGCAGGAAGGTTCCAAATCGAGGCTCACCACGTAGATACCATATCTATTGTAAGCTGATCTCTTGTGCCCAACACCAAGCCCAGACTAATGTGCCCACCTAAGGTGCACCTTCTGGGCTGGGTCTGGCTCCCGTCTGTTGAGTTCAGTGTGCCAACAGGACAAGTGCTTGTGTGCCTGTGCCTGCCAGCTACACGTGCTTCTGCTCTGGGCACACATGTGGCCCTTTGATTCCAGGACCCTTCACTTGAGACCTTATAGAAGCTGGCACTAGAGGCAACTCCAGCAGTGTATTCCAGGATGAATCTAATTGCATTAAACAGCACAGATAATGACTTGGCAGACTTAATTTAAAAAGAAGAAAGGGAAAAAAAAAGTCATTTTAAGAACAGAAGTGAAGGGGTTTTCTATAATGGCTCCCACTGTTGTATCTCTAAGTTTTTATTGAAGCTTATTACTGTAATGTTTTGTTGGCCACTGATTGTTTTAATAACATCTGCATCCTAGTAAATGGATTGAATGAAACATCTCAGAAGAGTAGCAGAATCATGTGTATCTGTTGCTGATTCACAGTTACGATGGGAAAATCCCATTTCTATTTTAGTCTTTCCACCTATGATTTGCAGAGGGTGCATTTTCTTCCTTTGATTGCAATTTTGACTTTTAAAGAAATGCTTGCTGTAACGAGGCTTCTGTGTTTTGCTCACTATGAGAACATTTGAAGTATTTGCATAATTAGAATATTAAAAGACTATATATCATAATGGAGAAAACATTTTAATTTTTCCTCTCATTAACAAAAAAAAATAAAACCCAAAACCAACCCTAAATGCAAACTCCCACACTCAAATCTTCTAGGTGGTTCATAAAGTAGAGGCATTGGAACCATGTGGAATAAAGAAGCTTTACAGAGTTAAGAAGGAAGAGAGAGGACCTTTTATTCTTCTTGTTCAGAGAAAGCTTTTACCTCATTAATTTTGATTGTTTTATTAGTGAGGCAAGTACAAAACCAATTATGGGGGAAAATGGATAAATTTTAGTGAAGATGATGCCTGTAATTGCTGTAAACCAACTGCAAGAAGATAAAACTCTTATTCTGTTTTGAGAAAGCTGCTTATTCTAGTGTGCAGAATGCAGGAATTATAAAAACAAAATAGGATTCTTGTTACGCTCATTTGCATGTCAAATATTCTGAATGTGTTTCCAGCTCTCAGTTATTTCAAAGCAGTTCGAGTGTCTGAGCTCTGGGAACAAACCAAATTACTCACAATGCTCTTTGGTGTGCAGATGACCCCTTCCCTAAAAATCTGCTAGTCCAAAGCGCAGCAACTTGATGATTGTACTCTTTGAAATCATAATGGACTGCTGGGAGCAACCCTTTTCTTCCTATCAGCTTCTGAAGTACGTGACTAAAGAGTGTGTTTCAGAGGATGCACATAGGCAAATAGCATTAATTTGCTGAGTGACAAAGGTGGCCAACATCTCTGTTTTCTTCCTAGTCAAATGTGAAATAGCTTGAACGCGTGAAGCAAAGCCCACCAGTGAAGTGCTTTAGACTAAGTTCAGTTGCTCTTTAGGTCGGGCATTAGCCTACACTATTTAACACATGCAGAATGCTGGTATGATGATGAATTTCAGATCAGAAGGTTGCTGTTTTAATAATTAGTGCCCTATCCACTGGAAAAAAAATATAATCCCCACAAAACCACACAAGAACCCCCCACAACACGTAAGAGGACTTGGTGATTTTTGGCAAGTGGTATCTCTGTCAAAATAAATGAAGCAGCTCATCTCAAGTTGATTATACCCGAATGATACATTAAGATAAATGGGCTCCAAGTCCTTGCTTAGAGAGGAGATCCTGAACACCATGGACAGTGTCACCTTTAATGTTCAGTAACATCAAAAGTTAAATGGTTAGGATTGGAGCACAAGGAATTCTTGTTATGTCATCGTAAATCAGTAGACGTGTCCCAGACTTCTTTTGCCTGTTTTATGCAATGGTTTCCTTTCTTGGGAAGGAGTTGGTAAAGCTAGGAAGGGTGAGGGTGAAGGGAAACCAGATCTGCAATGAAATGGCTTCTGTATCAAAAAAAAATTAAGTGGCATCGACTTGGTTAAGCTGTGACACAAAGTTGTGTGAAGTTGGAAGTGGAGATTAGGAACAGGAGGCAGTTGTTCACTATTTCTCTGATGATGGAAGCTGAAGAATATCAAGTGAAATTAGCGGGCAACAGGCTTAAAATAATAGCAAGTGTTTTTTCATGCCACACACAGTGTGTGGAGCTCTTTGCTACAGGGTCACAGTAGAGCTCAGAAATGTGGAAGTACTCAAAGGGCAGGACAAATTCAGAGAAAAGTAAGAGGCTGGTCAGTGTAGGCTGTGGGTCCAGCCTCTTCACCAGGGCTCCCTGAAGCTATAGAGCTGCTGAAGCAGGCAGTGGCATGGCAGGATTGCCTTGCTACTTATGCTCAGTCTGCAGCAGGCCACCAGCAGAGATGGCATCATGGACTTCAGAGACTACAGATCTGAGTCTAATGGCCTTCCCCATCTTGCTTCCTTTCAACCATGTACAAATCATAGCCATTATTTAACTTCTTTTTATTTTGTCTCTCTCAGATGCGTCTTTTCCTTTCTCCCCCAAGAAAATAACTCTCCAAACTTGGTCCTCTTTCAAGCCTCTTGATGTTACTTTTCCTTGGAAAGTTACCCTTGAGTCTTGTTACTCTTCCTGGGAATTCTAGTGCCTGGATAGTTTATCATGTAGGCATGCATGCTGCTCTATACCTGTTGAGCTCTCCTGACTACCTGTGGTCTGATTGACACACCCATCTTCCCTGGAAGCTTCAGGGATGTCCTGTTTAATTTCTATTCTTCCCTTGTGTGAACTTGGCACCAAGCAGATCTAGTGATATGAAGGTCGTGTGTAGTCGGTGACAAGGACCGGGGTGGGGATTGTGGTACACTGAAGCTGTTGAGGATCTTGTCTGTAAGTGTGGTCAAAGAATGATAGTGTATCTGGTAGGAAACCTTTCTTCTCTGCTCTTTACTCATTCCTGAGTTCTAGAGGGGACACGACAGAGAGCTACTTGCCCATTACCCCTTTTCCAGGAGCAAGAAATACATGTCTGGTAGGTCCATTCAGCACATCAGCAGATGTCTTAAACAGACTCCTGCAAGTTCTTGAAATTCCAAAATAATAGAAAAAAAAAAAATCATACTTTAATATTTTGGCATGTAGTAAAGAAACCTTTTTATTTTTGTGTGTTGTGTGGTCACTAGGTGTAGTCTGGTTTTGCCTTTGTTCTGTTAACTAGTTTGATGGATAGGTCAGGCACAACCCTTTATAAATTTATTTTTTTAGGTTATCCTACCTTTTCAGGTAGGTTGAGTTGAGGCATTTTCATATATCTAGACTTCTTCCACCCACATGGGTGTGGTGGGATTTAATTTCTGAGCCTATGTAAGTGCCACGGGAGTTCAAAGCAAGTACCGCTGTTCCTGTTTCCACATCTAAATCACTTGTACCTAGTGTACACAGAGCTGTAAGCGGGAGGGCTATGGTCTGGTCTGCTCATCTGGTTCTTCCCAAGATAGTGCTGGGAAGCAGAAGCTGGATGAAGTTCCTCTGCAGTGCATAGCAGCAGCAGTCTGCACTGGATAATAATATGTTCATTTAAACAATGCTAATAATCAGTGTCCGTTCTTGGGGTGTGCACACTGGCATGTACAGTGAGTTGCAAGTACAAGGAAGCATTGATAATTGAGGAACAGTTTGCTTCATTACGTTGTTCTTAGTCAATGTATCATTAAAACAATGAAAAAGTTAAATGATTGTTTAATGTGTGACAGTGTCAATGTTTTCCAGCCTCACAGATAATTTGTCAGGATACGTGTATTCGGAAGGACGAAAAGAAGTTACTTTAGAATGTACATGAATAAGAAGTGGATAAGAATTATAAAGACAAGGTTATTTTAAAAAAACTCCAAACCTTCTCCCCCTCAAAAAAAAAAAAAAAAAAAAAATTTCCAATTTTGAATTAAAACCTCTGACTTTTTTCATCCTCTGTTAATTTATTATTTATTTATTTTAAATCGTAGTGTAATACTGTTTCTTCATTGCAAACAAATGGTTTCCTTCGTTGTTTGCAGATGCTGTGAAGCCACCGGTCAGTTCTTTACAACCATCTGCTGAGCTACCCTTGCCCATCAACACCTCACCACCTTCCATGCAAGCAGAATCTTCCCTACCTCCTCCTTATCAGCTTATAAATATCCCCCCACTGGAGTCTTCCTCTGGTCAAGAAGATCCTCAAGACTACCTACTGCTAATAAACTGTCAAAGTAAAAAACCTGAACCTATGAGGTAAGTGAAGGATTTTTTTTTTCTTAGTAGCACTTATTTGCATTATAGGCCGAGAAGGTTTGTGCGTAAAAGCACTTTTTTTATTGCCAAATCACTGAACACTTGGATAGGTGGAATCTGCAGGAGGAAGCTATCTGTTAACTTTTGCTTCTTTTCTATGCCTGAACTTTTTTTAGCAGTTCTTTGATAAGTGCTAGACCCATATTGTGTTCTTGAGAAGTGTGGACAGCAGTTGCCCGTACGAAGTACCAGCTAAATGCAGTGATCTGAGTATTTCATGGTAGCTTGGTACAGCACCCTTTCTTTAGACACAGTCTGGAGTGTTTAGTCCGGTCTAGGACTAGAAAATGCTACAGAAATTTAGTCTTTCTGCTTTCTGGTATTTGGTGCTCCAGTTTCAGTTAAAGCTTTCACAAGAGGAACTCAGTAAAACATGCTGATATTTATTATCCTTTGCCAGATCACTGCAGCACTGAACATAGCAACCCTCAAATGGTATTTGTTGACTATTTCTAATATGGTTCAGACTCTCAAGCAAGAGTAAAAGATATATGATATATGATAACTAAGAGTGCAGGACTGAAACCACTCAATTTCTGTATCATGAATTTTAACTTTTTACAAATAACAAGTGTTTAAGAGCAAGTTGAAATAAGCATTATTTCTAACTGAAAGAAATGCCCACACAGTCAGTTTTCCAGAGAAGTGTGCAATAGGAAATTTTAAGGAAAGAATTGAGAACTTCTAGGTTTAAGTATATCTTTATTTCTCCAACTGCTGCTGTTAACTTAAATAGATGTACAGCATCTCCTGCGTAGGAGGATGGGATATTTGTGGTAGCTCCCTGGGAAATATCGCAATGGTTTTTCAGGATGGATCATGCTGGCTGTCCCTGGAGCAGGATATCCAGGGACTTAGTAGAATCTCTGAATTTAAAAAAAAAAACAACCCACAACCAAACCAACTACAAACGCACTTGACTGGACAACCTCCTAAGGAGCCTTACCTGGCTTTGACATTGGCTTTGCTTAGAGGTACTGAAGGAGCTGGACCAGGTCATCTCCAGAGGTCCCTTCCAACCTTGAGTATTCTGTGGGAGAACCTGAAAAATCTCTCTTGCTAGGTTTCTTTCCTTTGTTTAAAATAAAATCTGCTGGGGTATTTCCAGAAAAATAAACAAAACGTCATATTCTTCTTGTGTTTGCAGAGAAGGACATGGAAGGCTGAGAAAAGCTTGCTTTGAAAGTGTTTTCATGAGTATTTCACATACCCCCTTAGGGCCATACCTTTTAGTGGTGGTGCCTTCTTCATCAGCACCTTGATGCTCTGCCAGTTTTACCTGTGCCGTGTGCTCTCTGTTCCCTTGGCATTTTTATCTTGCTCTGTTGTACCTGAGGAATTTCCTGCTCCATTTACTGGTGATTACATGGTAGAAAAGCATCCACCCTTTACAATCCTTCTTATAAAACAGCGTAATGAGCCTATAGTTCCCCCAGAGTATGGAATGTACAGGGTACAGGCAGCACAGTGTGCCCCAAAGCCTCCTGTAAGAGAAGGGGAAATCCAGTGTCTGCTTTCTTAGTGTTCAAGGTTTAGAGATGTTTAGAAGCTGAAGGTACCTGAGAGATATGTCACCATTCCTGCCAAGAATTATCTAGAAGTTTGGTATCGTTTCCAGAATGGCTTGTCAGAGAAATCTTGACTTTACATTTCAGCTCTCTGGCTCATCAGGAATGTGTCTGAGTGCCCATTTGCTTCTGCGAGGGATGGGCACAGAGTGCAGTTCTAACACCACCCCATGAAGCCTGGTTTTAGGAGCGATCAAGGTTAGGATACGTAGTTGAATTTCTGACCTGACTTCCACAGTTGTGTGACGTGTGAGTTAAGCAGAGGGAGTGAAGTCTGAGGAGACCACAGAAGGGGACACAAAACACAGCGAGGTACAGAGTCTTCGAATAGCCTGTAAAATTTCTTGAGGGAGACACACTGGTGCCACACGGGAGAAGGTATTTGGGTCTTGGAGAAGGCAGAAGATCCAATGGAGATAAAATGCTGAGGCAAGTGAGGAAGAGCTGTACAAAGTCTTTGGGAGTGTGGAGATTGTTTAAACAAAATCTATTTTTATGGGAATATTTTAAGACAATGAAACATTGGCCTGGTGATTACTTCAAAATGATATAGGCTTAGTGTATTATATTTAACTAAATTCCCTAAATAGCTATGCCCTTTTATTAAAAAGGCTGTAATAGTGAAAATAATAGTTATGCTGGAGTTTCCCTTCTACCTAAAAGGACTGCTTATTTTTCATGTCAGGTACAGTAGGTATTCTGATGGGTTTGGGACAGAGTGACGAATCAGAGCTTTATGTGTCTGTGTAGCCTGTTACTAAGAGGCACTCTGTGCTCTAGCCCAGTACACATCTTTACAGGTGAAGAAGAAAAATCAAATGGTTGCATCTTTTTCCTGTTAATTTCCAGAGGAAGAACAATTTATTTCTGCCTGTCATACAACCTTTTATCCTTAGTGTAAAGCGCAAAGCTTAACAGATGTAATAAAATAGGCAGGTATTGTTACTTGAATGGTTTATTACTGTGTTTTCCCTCTGGACTTTAAGGTTGCCAATATGAAGAGGGAACATTTCCTTTTCTAATTTTGCCTGCTACTTTATGGATAATCTGGGAACCATGGAATTTTACTTCAAGTCTTTGGGCTGCTTTTCCGGGTGAGGCAGTAACTGTGAAACAGGGAAGTATTTGAGATGTCTCTTCTGAAATTTTTAAGAGTTGTAGTGCTTCAGAGCTAACAAACAATTTTGAAATGCTGCTTTCTGGTGTCATGCAATGCACCATGGAGTGTTGTGAGAATAGCCTGGACTCAGAGCTTAGAGCTGTAATAATCACACACACCTTTTTTCTAAAATCATTTTATGCTCTGTTTGCTGTTGAAAGACCATTGTTTGACAGTAGCATTTAGTGAGATCTTAAGGTTCAGCTTTGAATCCTATATAAGAAAATGCAGCCAAAGAGAGTTTCCAAACATCTTATTGTTCTGGCTCATTTGAGAGGTGTATTCAAATACTAAACACTGTCTTCCTCATTTTTCCTATGTTTATGAACCAGCCAAGGGTCATCCTTTCTTTCGGAAGAAGGGCAGGAATACCTGCTATTAGAAGACTTTGAAAGTAAAAAGAATCCACTGCAGTGAGTGAACAGTAGCAGTTCTCGGAACGTGTGTGAGAAATTAATCACAGAGCCATTAACTTGCCTGAAAATATTGTTTGTTTGAGATGCATCTTGCATGGTGTTCTCCAAGTTTTGACAGAAAAGCTATGTAACTTTGGCCTCTATTTGCTGGAAATAGAGCTGGTTTATTGTTCATTTGTTTATCTACTCACACTTTTACTTTGCTTGCTGTTTCTGTCTCAGATCTCTGGCCCACAAGAGCACTTTTGCTGTCACTTTGTTCATAGTGTTGTGTTTAATTGGTCATACTGATTCCTGAAGATGAGAAAAGAATTGTCTCGAAAAGATAAGTGGTCCAACCAGACCAAACACGGCATATTACAAAATGGGATGATTACCTCTCAAATTGTGACACTTTTAAACCTTCCCCCCCCCCCCCCCCCGAGTGTCTGTCAACAAGTAATTTTTAGTACATGGAGGTGGGTGTCTATTGCGCTCCCCCTGCCTCAATTCCCCCTCTTCTCTATGTGACTTAATGGCCAGTCCTTGTAGGTCAGCAGGCTGTACATTGACATCTTCTTGATATGTGGAAAGAGGTGTCCAGCCCTAGGACTGAGTACAGAATAGTTTGGCCACTTGCATAACTTGCAGATATGTGATGCTCACGTGATAACACTCAATTCATGTCGCAGTCCTGCTCTGCTTATGGATAGGGTGAGGAGATTTCATTGCGTTATATCCAACTTTGTCATTGTTGTAAACAGGTGTAAATAACCATTAATACTTAATAACCAGCTGTTAATGGAATATTTTAGGTGGGGTTTTTTGAGCTGTTCTGTGGGGCAAAAAATTAAAATTTTCAGGAAACATTCTTATGTGCAGCATCATCCTGCATCTGAAATCCTTGTCAAAAAATAAAAATAAAAAGGCAGGAGTAAAGTTTGTCACTGCACTCTAGTCCTAGCCTAAATTTCCTTGAGGTAATGAATCAATTGTGCATCATAGATTTTCAAAATTGTACATGGTGCTCTTGTCACTGGTGGTTAATACTGATTTTTGAAAACTAGTTAAACCTCAGAGGCTGAATTTTCCTGTCTTCGTTTTGATGTGAACTGTTTTCAGGCTATGTTTCAGATTATCTTCAAACTTTTGGTCTTGTAAAATCAGATTGGTTACAACCAATTCATATTTTGAGAACTAAGAAGTTGTTCCCAAAAGATTACTTTTAAAAACATGAGGTAGATCAGAAATGCCCTCTTATAGTGAGAAATGTTATTGCCATCAGCTGAGCAAATGACAGACCTGGCTGCCTGTCATTGTTTTTGTAAGTCTTCCGTTTTTACAACTGCTCGTGGTCAAGAAAGCAGCAGCATTCGCTTTGACCCAGAAGAAAGCCCTAAATTTAAAAATTATACTGGTTTTTTGCTTTCATATGGTGGGTAGTTCTTAAGCACTGGCATCATACATGTGCTGTTGTTCAGTTTTGAGCTTGTTTGAGTTTTGAGCTGCATGTTTTTTAGTGTTTATATTTCATGTGTTTATTTAATGTAGTGTTTATATTTTATTTCTGTTGTTTGGGATTTTTTTTTTCATTTTTAAGTGTATCCTAGTGAACTGGAACTAATAATTTTGGTTCTACAATCGCTGATCAGTGTCCAGCTTCTGTAGATTGTCCGCTTCATTTTTATAGCATGTAAAATAGAGATCACAACGCTTGCTATACTTACTCATGCAAAACATGTGTGACTTTTGCTGCGACTTTGATGGGAATGAATACCACAGAACTAGACGAGTATGTCTACAGAGTGAGGAACTCTGGAGTGAATCCTTCGAGAAGGAATCCTCAAGAGCCAGGGCTGCAGCAGGGGCTGAGCAAAAGGTTGTACTTAGTCACACAGTCTATTCACAACTTGCTCTGCACTCTGTAACCTCACGTAGTTCCTTCAGTCTTTTGCGCTCCTTTTCTTTACAAGTGTGTTAAACTTCCAGTGGTTCGTTAGTGAATTTTTGAAGCTCTGAGGCAAAAGAAGTCAACTGTTGGCAAACAAGAGATACGTTTTTGATGGTCAGCATCGTCAGGAATATAGGATGTTTCACATCCGTGGTTGCACCAAGGATAAGTTCTTAACGAGATCGTTCTCTTCTTTTTTGGGGACCTATTTAAGTAAGGGCAGATTAATGTTCAGAGTCACATAGAAACCAATTCCAACCAGTGAGACAGAACTTAAATCTTTGTTTAAAATAGTAATGGGACCAGAATTAGTGTACTTCTTCTAATGAGAAAAACAGACAAAACACAGAACTAAAACCTACACATGCCAAAAAGAGTGAACAGGAAAAGGTGATACAGTTAAATCTGGAGAACTCTCCTAAGCCACTCAAACTGATGGATGATTGTGTCTCTGCTATTAAAGAGAGAAAAAAACCAGTTGATTAGGTGAGTGATGTTTTTCCTGACTGCAGATGTCCAGTCTAAGCTAATCGCATTGGTTCCCTTGATAGCTGGCAGAGAGGCACTTTGGGAGTGATACATCGGGTTTAGAGGGATGTCTTAGAAGAACAGATTGTTTCATTCAATCTCTGTTTCTCCAGTGACTGCAGAGGAAACCTAAATGAATAGCTAAACTGGATTTCTTTCTTCTCAGGTTTCCAGAACCCCAGGGGATAAACTCGTCCATTCCTTAAAGAAATTTTTGCATGATCTTATCAGCAAACTGAAATTTGAGTAATCAATTCTGGTTGTGATCACCTAGACATAGAAAGCCTCTTAAAATAACGGGGGAAAACCCGCTTCTTGTGGTAGTCATGCTGTTGATTTTTATGGATTTTATTTCTCAGAAGTTTTGTAAACTGTGTGGTCCAGTTGCTTGATAGGGCTTAGTAAGAGTGGTATGGCAGCTGCTCATTGATCTGCATGCGTGCTCAAATACTTACCTATGTATAAATTAATGCAATGGTATGGCACTGTGGTAATGAAAACAGGAACTGTCATGGTATGATTGACCAGAAAGTGTATGGACTGCATTAACTGCACCTCAGGCAGTGTTTTTGCCACTGTCTGGAGATTCATTTAAGCAAGGAGTCAAATTGACAACAGAATTTCTCTGCATGGAGCAAGGTAACTGGGGAGGTATTTAAAAAAAACCCCAAAAATAAAAATTGCCATGTGTTTACTTCTCACGTGAGTTTAGTGGTACTGGTTACTACCAGTAATGATGAGTGCTGTTGTCTTACAAGATGGAATTTACAAATGAATCAAAGGTAAACTATTGTGTGGTTGTATCCAACAATGCTGCCTTAACTTGCATCCAAGACGAAAACACTGTGTTGCACTCACTTCCTATGGATTCTTTTCCCACAGAAAGCATGCATCTTCCTCCTATTGCTGCTCTTACCTATTATTTCTTTCTCCTTTATGTATTTTAAACCAGTTTTATATGGTCAGTAGATAACTTTAGGTATGCATTTCAGGGCGTTACAAGCAGTCATATTTTTTTCCTCTAATGTTTTTTTCATACTGATGTGAACTAGCAGGTACTGTAAACCCAAGGATTGAGTGCATTATTTTCACCGTTAACAGTGCCGTTAAAGTGCTGCTAGTTTTCAGCATGGGTTAAAAAGACAAAAAAAAAAATTGCATATTCCACAGCCCCCAGGCAAACTCTACTCCAAATTGGTGTCATGGGAAGCACTTGCTTTATGAAACATCAACTCGTTCAGCGCTGCTATAGCCCCACACTTACCTTACCTGTTTCCCATGCATGGATTTGTATGTGTGTAGTTATTTAGAATCCTTCTGAAGTACTACTGTTTGTTTGAGTTCCTGCACTTCATTAAAAAAAAAATTGGAAGAGACTGATAGACTTTTTCATTGTTTATGTTTTAGTGTTGTCTTTATTTGTAATGTTTGCTTTTCTTAATGTTTATCAACCTTTTAATCTTACATGTAGATCTCATGCTGACTCTGCAAAATCCAGCTCTTCTGAAACAGACTGCAATGATAACGTGCCCTCCCACAAAAACCCAGCTCCATCAGCGAGCAAGCATGCTGTGAATGGCTTCTTTCAGCAGCAAGGTGTCTACGACTCTCCGCCTTCTCGTACTGGACTGACACTGGCAGACTGCAGCCTTTATAACCTGCCTAGGAGTTACTCACAGGATGTTTTACCCAAGGCAGCATCTCCATCTGGGACTGATGCGGAAGGAGAGCAACATGTTTTCAATACCCCGTCGGCAACGTCTTCATTAGATGCGCAGCTGAGACACATTTCCATTAGCTATGACATTCCCCCCACACCCGGAGGTACTTATCAGATTCCACGAACTTTTCCAGAGGGAACGTTGTCTCAGACTTCAAAACTGGAGACTATTCCAGATATTCCTCCACCTCGGCCACCAAAACCTCACCATGCCGCAGATCGCTCTCCTGTGGAAACATGTAGCATTAGTCGCACCGCTTCAGACACTGATAGTAGCTATTGCATCCCTACAGCAGGAATGCCACCCTCGCGCAGCAATACCATTTCAACTGTAGATTTAAATATCTTTCGTAAAGGTCAGTATTCCGTATTTTATCCCGCTCTTCCAGATTTGTTGTGGGAAGTGATGTAATCTTGTGATGCACGATGTGATAGGAATGGGCTGAATGACAACGAGGAGCATTTCTAGCCTTCAAAACTGAACTCTAGCTCTTCACAAAGCAGTCCTTGATCACAATGCTTAAAATATGTGAGAAAGGGGAAGGGAAAAAAAAAACCATTAAAGGTAACCATCAGAACAGCAAAGCACAGAACATTAGGGTTGTGTGTTGCACTGTGGCATTCAGTCTTAGGTGAAGATATTTATAGGCCTAGACACATTTATGATGTTGCTTATCTTTAGAACACAACCATTAAGAACTAACCATCTTTTGGGTGTTTTCTTTTGTTAAGAAGTTTATAAGGCTGAGTTCAGTACTGCCAGTGTCAGTCTTTCAAAATGACCAACATAAGGTAAGGTGTAGTGACCCAAATCTGCAGAAGCTGGGAGTGTTTCATGAAGGTCAGTGGGGCTTGGTGTATACCTAGAGCTTTGAGATCAACCCTGATCTGGTGATCATTGCCACTGCCTTTTATTTCACTCCTTGTGTTAGATATGCATACTGCAGTTTTTAAGAAGAAATTAAGTTGTTCCTTATAGTCACCTAAATATTGGTATTCTAGATGTGCTAGTGTGTTTTTGGGGTTTTTTTTAACATTTTTTCCTTTAGCAGCTGGGTGCATTTCAGGTCCAAGAAAATCTGATGGAGCTACTTGGAGTTCAGTGTTTCTTGGGTTTATTTTCTGCCTGTTTGTTTCTGTGTTTGGTGGTGGTTGTTGTTGTTGTTGTTGTTCCTGTTATTATTCTCTCAGATTTAAACCTGAGAAATGTAGTGAGAGGTAGAGACTGGGAAACAGGTATTTGTTGTTAACCACTCCTTGGCCAAGAGTTGGATTTTTTTCAGGTTCCTGAGACAGGCAGGCATTAGTGTTATTTTTTCAAGTGAAATTTTAAACTGATTAGAGTCAATGCTAATGTTAGAGGGGATTTTGAAGGAAAAATGAGTTGTGCTAGGTATGGGCTAGGAGGCTGAAATGAGGAAGGGGATGGGGACAAGGTTTTTAGAGGAGGCAATGTACAGAATGGATGTGTTCATACAGGTGCTCAGATAGTATTATCCTGTTTGTCATCGATTTTTGTAGGGTTAACGTAGTAGTTTTTGTGGTGATTAGTGGTTTAAAATGACAAAGTAACACCCTGAAAGAAAGACCCTTGTTTGCTTCACTCATGTTCTCTTATTTTCCTAAGTTTCTAAGCAAGTATTCCTGCACAAAGCTGAGATTGTCAGCCTCAGGACAAGCAGCCCTTCTGACAGTACTGTTTTAACTTGGCACTGGATAGCAGGAGTGTTTCTTTTTCCGCTGAGGTAGAAATCTCAAAAAACCCCTTCAGCACTGTTTTTTTTTTTCTCAGGGCAAGGCAGGAATAAAACCCAGAGTTTACCCACAGTTTCTGTCTTGGCATCAGGAGAAAGGGCATGCCTATTGCAGGGTAAGGCAGCTTGCTGCCTGCATGGGCGAGCAGGACTTGGGAGACCTCTGTCTCACAAACATCCCTGTCCATCAGAGGAGTGGCCACAAAGCTGAGGACCTTCTTAATGCAGACTGCCAAGAGCCAGGACCTTGAAAATGGAGAGATCTTCGGGTCTGTAGCAGTTTGTTCAAACTGAAAGCTCCTGGAGACTGCCCCTGGGAGCTGAGCACAGGGATTCACCTGGTCCTGCCCCTGATTGAATCCTGTTGAACCGTCACTTTCCAAGGGAAGAGCATTCAGTTAGAAATCCTCTCTCCAGACCCTAAATTACATCTTCTGTTTGTTTACTTTAGAATAGGTTTTCCATGAGGCCCCAGTATCTCAAAACCCATTCTGAACTAAATTCTTAAGCCTGCCTATTTGAAAGGAAGACTTAGCTGCTTCTTCAAAAGGAAAAATTACTTTTCTTGCCATGGAAAAAAGCCACTCTAAAGCTTCAAATTGTGACTGATGAGTGCACAAACTGATGTTAGTGAACACGGACCTCTCAAGAATATAGATAAAATCTCTGGGCCACAGCTTCAGGAGGTGTGTTTTGTATGCTCTCAGAAGCAGACAGTAAATAACAACAGGCTCTGGATGTCTGGTGCCAAGTGACAGGAACGGGGATGATAAATAGCCACTTTCTCTTCTTGTTTCTTTAGAAATTAGTTCTCAAGACTGTTATGATATTCCACGAACGTTTCCGAATGACAGATCTAATTCATTGGAGGGCTTCCATAACCACTTTGTAAGTATGATTTGATGTGATGAGAGGTGACAGTGGCAGTGCTTGAATGCTCTTTGTTCCCATCTAAAAAAGCAAGCTGTATTGTGTTTGTGATGTGATTTTTATTATTTTTATTATTTTTTTTCAGTAGAATATATTTTATCTGAGTAGATTAGGTAAAAAAACTCATATGATTCACAGCTGATGGCATGACTTATTTTGTTAAAGGAAATATGTGTTAATTCTAGAAAAACAGAAGCATGTTGACAGTGGGAAGTGTTTCAAGTGAAGAACTAGATGAAAATTATGTCCCAATGAATCCCAACTCTCCTCCACGACAGCATTCCAGCAGCTTCACTGAACCCATCCAGGAAACAAACTATGTACCAATGACACCAGGCACATTTGATTTTCCGTTATTTGGAAAGCAAGTCCCTCCTCCTGCTCACATGGGTTTCAGGTCCAGTCCAAAGACCCCTCCCAGACGGTCAGTACCTGTTGCAGAATGTGAGCCACCACCAGTGGATCGGAACCTCAAACCAGACAGAAAAGGTGAGGAAAATGTCTGATAGAAGTTGATCTTTATCACTTAAGAAAATAACATAGTTCTCCGAACTTCTGATTACTGGGAAATTGTGATTATTTTAGAAATTCTAACAAAATATTTTGATCCTATGAGATAGCCATAACATAACGGAATTCTAGGATTACTTTTAACCGTATTAAAACATGAGAATAACAATGCCAAATACAAGCATATGTTTAAATTTTATTGATGTAGTTGCTAATGAAAAGATGACACAATTGCCAACTCACAGAAGTGTGATGTTTATTTGTTTTGGTTTTTAATCCTTATACATAGAAGACAGCCAACTTGTGATGGCAAGAGAGCAGACAAGGCATTGGCTAGAATACAAATTTATAGCCATAACAGTGCTTGGTACAGGATCAGTACATTTTTCATTGTGTGAAGTAAAAGTTAAAAATAGCTTGTTTAACGATTTTAGGTATTTGCTTTTGATGTAAGCACTGTTTGAAGAAATTAACTGTTAGAAGAAGGAGTTGCATATTGTCCTGCTTTTTAGTCCGACAAATATGCAATGGTCTTACACATTCTTACACAGAATAATTTCTACAAATGTGTTCAAATGAAGGAAGAATTAAATTGAAGAAATAGTGTTTACTACTGAGTATGTAATGTTGCATCTTCCTTTCAGTCTGTAAAAGCAAGGAAAGTCATTTGATGTTGCAACTGCTTAATGCTTAAGTGTTGGTGGCTACATGTAGCAATCACAGGGAAAACAGTTAATATGTGGGCTGTGAATTTACCATATATATTTTCTTCTTTGGATCCAAATGGCAGGAGGGAACTGATAATTCAAGCCAGCTCTTAAGGTATATTTGATTTATCACAAGAGCTTGGTGCCATGCTTGTATGGAAATTCATACAAACTGTAGAGGTGAAAATTTTCTTGCCCTTATAGAGTGTGGTAGATTAAAGTCATAAAGCAACAGGAAAACTAGGTTTATGTGGATATATTTTAAACTGTTACATGTATGGAAGATAACTGCTGTGAGTCTGAGGAAGCTGCAGCAACTTCAGTGGCAACATGGAAAAAAATCCCCAAATTTTAGATAGGTCCTTCAACCTATTCTAAAAAGTGAAATTCTTGAATTTGTTACGTAGTGGGTTTAATTTTCCTTAAAATAAGGATTGTTTGGGTGACTGATGCTGTTAGGAAGAAAAGAAGGTACTGTTGTGATATGTCTACAAGAGACAGTTTTACAGAGAACCGTTGATAAATAGCTTAGAGTTTCCAGTTAGTCTACAATGTTTTATCAGACAGCCTATCAGAAATACAAGTAAATGCTTAAGCAACTTATTTCCCTACTACATGGTTTTCAAAACAAGGTAACTTTCTTGTAGAAGTGGGAGCTAAAGGCCATTGGGTCGCATGTCTGAACTATTTTGTATTCAATTAAATCCTGTTTTTAAAATTATGTGCTTGAAAAATGACTATTTACATTGAGAATGTCTGACTTGATATTGAGGGAAAACTCTATGGCAAATACTCAGATCATTCAAAATACTCACTAAGTAAGCCTTTAAATTAGTTTTCTTACCACTGAGTGAAAACAGCCTGTAGTTAAGTGGATACTGCTATGATACAGATGATCTCAGTGTGAAATGGCAAGTACCGCATCTCATTCTGGCTGTCCCATCTTCAGAAAACGAGGCATGGCCTTTTTCAAGACCTTGGCTCTCTGCTTGTGTGTAATTATTTTTGTATTTTACCAGTCAGTAATTTTGTTTAGTTCTTAAGAAATACTGGACAGTAACAGACGGATGAAAGCTGATACTACAAAATATTCTTAAGATAAATATTTTAGAATTTTAAATATTTTTCCCTGCCCAGCCAGTTTGTGTGTTTTACTGATAAAATGTTTGACCTTCAAAAGTAGCAAACTTCTCTGGTGAAATGATTCTTGCTTTGGCTGTTGGCAGTGCAGAGCAGTTGCACAGATGTGTACTGGGGCAGCATCTCTCTTTCTGAAACTGAATTAGTGTTTCACGTTCTAAAAGTGGCATGTAAGGTTCCTGCTTTGCTCCCTTCCTCAAACACTTCACAGCTAGAAAGACCTAGCTAACATCAGAGAAGAGATTTTTCGCATGTACTAACGTACCTCTTAATGATTGCAGAGTGACTGGCTCAATTCTTTTTTGCCTCTGGACTTTTAAAAGCTGTTACCATTCTAAAACAATATGATTATTTAATATCATTTAGAAGATCAAGTAATTTTTAAGTAAAACCATCCCCAAAAGTTAATATTGTATAGTAAACACTTAGGGGATAAAAAAATCTTTCAAGATGTTGAGCTACCAAGGGTGGTAATGATACTGAGTTATCAGTGAGGGTTTGTAACACAAACACACAGTGGCTCACTCCACTTTTATCAGGTGCACTACTGCAAGTCTTCCATTGTTGTGAAGAGCAGATACGGCAACATATGAGGTCCACGGTGTATTCCCAATTCAGTAGTTGAGTTCTCCATGCAAATAACTCCTTCCAGAAATACCTTTGGGAAAATAAAGCTGCAGTTCCTTTTGAATCAAAGCAGAATAAAACTCTTGTTTTAGTGGCCATTTACCCAACTAAAACGAGTGTGTGCTTTGTTCTACAATGTTGTTTTTCCAGCTTTCAACTTCTTGTAGCAACTTCAATTATCAGAGTGTTTCTGCTTGTATAAACGGACTACAGTGGTCTTCTGCTTCAAATCAGTGCACAGAAATTACCAAGTTTGCCAGTATGTTTAAAAAAAAAAAAAAATTAGGCATATATAGAATGGGAGAAAATGGTACATAGCATAATTTCTTTCTGGGTATTATGACTTGAAATTTTTTGTGTGTTTTCTTAGTATTCCATTGGTTCAGGGATTTCTGTTGAAGACCACTGCTGCTTCTCTCAAAGATGTTATTAGTGCAGAGATTGAGGGTGTTAGTGATAACGCCCCCAGGGGTGTGGGGGCCCATCTGATGTTCTGTGTGAAGAACTTGCTGTATCTTCTTTTTCTTGGTTGCAGACTGCTGCAAAACCAGTGTTTGCACTGTCTCTAAGTAATAGCTCCCTTTTGGTAGCTGTCCTCATTCCTGAGAAATACCAGCATCACCTTTCACATCAGTGTCAGCTCTAGCTCAGTAATGCTTCTGTGTGGGCCAGAGAAGTTTGTTTAACTGATTGCTGAAAATTCCTTTGCCAAAGAAATGATGCAGTGAAATTAGCACATAAAGAAAGAATGTGCTGCTTTTTGTTGGCAAATGTATATGCTCGGCATCTCCTCTGTTTCCCTTTCGCTTAAGGGCCTACTACTTTCAAGAAGTTTACTTTGAGAAGGGTAGAAAAGGGAGAGTTGGTGATGGCAGTGTCTCTTCTGTGGGGTAGATCCTGCTCTCCCCAGTGCTGCTTCTGTTTTGTAAACCCAAGATGAGACATATGCAGTAACTTCTGATTCTGCTGTCTTGGAAAAATGACATGCCAGGCAGCAAAGACGTGCAGCAGAGAGTGTAATATGTGTGTCTTCACAGCTCTGATATAAGCAGCTGGCTTTCTGGATAATTTATTAAACTGTTAAAATTTTCCAAATTTTTAGGACTAGGTACAGTTCTGTAGAAGTAGTGACTGTGTCAGAGGACTGAGTTATAAAATAATCAATAATGTGTGTAGACAAGATTTTAGATAATAAATAGGTCTAAAATCCACAAGCACATACTTGTGAGGAGGGTACTTGTGCAGCCCTGCCTTAAGCTCCTCAGTCTTCCTAGGAGTGGGAGTAGCCTGAGCCAGGTACCATGGTGAGCTCTGAGATACCCTGTGTTGTCTTCCATAGTTTTCTAGAAGAGCTTTGTTTTAGCAAATGGGTTAAAAATTAACAATTTAAAAAAAAAAATATATATATATATATAAAATCTTGTGATTATACTACATTTTCATGTACCTTGATTTTTCTAGCTTACAGCTGCTTCTGTAAATGCAGGTAGCTTCCAGTACTTTCTGGAAGTCTTGAAAGTAATTTCAAAACATGCTGTTGGCTTCCTGCCCCAATAACTTGAATCAAAGTGTTTTACTATTTCTTTAGAGCAGCATACCAAAAGGTAAGTGATATATTGCTTGGGACAAAATGGAGAGTGTTTGATCAGGTACTTTTCTACATTCACCTGTGATTGACTGACAAAAATTATCTGTTTGGTTTTTTTTCAGGGTGCTATTTCTTTTATAATAAAGAACCATTGTCTATATTGATTTTTATATCTGCTTTTTGGCTGCTTTAGCTTGCCACAGTTGCATGTAGTTGTGATGCTCAGCTGGAAGCACTGTTGCTAGCAAAATGCTTCAAGCACAAGAAATATTGCATCCATCCATGTAGTTGGGTCTTATTCTCTGAATCGTTCAAAGACTGTGACCAATTCTGCCATAAAGCAGTTTTGTGACATTTGTTGGACAGTCACATATTCCTTCTTCCAGATGCCATTTACCCAAGAAGGAGCAGTAGAATTAAGGGTGCCAAAATGCAGTGAAGTGGTGAATCCCTAGACAGCGAAGGCAGCAGAGAACAGCCAGGGCCTTTTCTGCTCCACTTCATACCTTCCCTGGGGCTCTTCAAAATATCTGAAAAGGGTTGTGACATGAGGCAGCGGATCCTGTGATCTTCATCCTGCTGACAGCTTGCAGGACTGTAGTGACCGTTTTGCTGCTCCACAGGGAAACCCTCTGTGTAGCAAGGCAGGTCTTGTGTGGCTGTGCTGGCAGCCCCCCAAGGAGGTTTTATGGTCTGACAGAGGGTCTGTGAGGCTAGATGATCTTAATCTTCAGTACAAACATGACGTAAGTCAGAGATCAAGGAAAGGGCATGGCCAAAAATAAAGGGGCAGTTATGAATTGGTTTTTATAGATCAGGAGGCAATGTTTGAGTGATGTGCCATTTGAGAGATTGGGGGTATCTGTGAGCCTCTGGGCATGATAATGGCTCCCTGCATCTCCATGATTTATTTCTGGGAGTAGCGGGTGGGTTTGTAATCTTAAAGCAAGAATTTAAGACCAAACAACTGCAAAATGAGGGGTTTTTTTTGGTTTGGGTTTTTCTTTTTTTTTAAGATAATATTTTAGCTGTCCAGGAGGACTCCTTCTAGCTATGTAACATTTAGTGTGTGTGGACATCTCATCTGTAAGTTTCAAAGGTCTTAAGAAATATGTGCTCTTAACCAAGAAAGCATAGTTTTTCAATATCCTAATCAAACTTTTAAGTCAATCATGGAACTGATGATGGTGGAATTTAGTTCTCCAAAGTCTTGGCTTGGTGCCCTACTTACTGTAACTTGGTAACTTTTTCTGAGGGACTGCATGTCACTGTACCAAAGCTCATGTTCTGAAAAAAAAACCCCCATGAATAGTGTGTATATGTCTGAATTAACAATTCACGACCATGATGGAATGAAAAACAGAAGTTAAATGTCATTCATTTGAATGTAGTGTGACACAGACATTTTTGTGAAGGTTTTTATCCATAATACTTAACACTTCACAAGAGAGTTTGGTTTAGCACAGATCCTACTTCAGGGTCTTGGGGAGCTGTGAGGGAACAACGCAGGCAGGATCATAAGAGGATTGCTGACAGAGGCAGTAAAGAAGTTGGGATTCCCAGCCTACAAAATGGTACTGGATTTCACTCCATTTGTCTTGAATAGCAATTGTATTTGCCCAAATATCGTTAGGGTTCAATTGCATTAAAGATTATTTTAAACAAGATTTTCTGTCCTCATTTCGGGTTAGATTGCACAGATTGTTTTGCTGAGGGCAAAAATAACAAATAGATAGTGTAGTGTATTTTCATACTGGTTTTTGGTTTTGTTTGGTTTTGTTTTTACAAAAGTCTTATCTGTCAACAAAAATATATTAGCCTTTAGTCTGAGATGCTTCCTGTGATTTGAGTCCATACAGTTGCCTTCAAAAGAGACTTCTGCTTGGCCCTGGTAATTTTGCAGCCCAGAAAGTGGTAAGTTAGGATGTGGAAGCAGCGAGCGATGTGCACGTCTGTTCATGCCAACGAAATACCCACTTGCATCTTGAGAACAAACAAACTGAGAGGTGGGGGGGCGGGGGGGACATTCTCATGAAGTTGTCACTTGTGATTGTTTAAAAAATGTTAGCAAATTTATCTGGGGTTTTTATCATTTAAGATGTTACAAGACATAACTTTTGTGGTTAAACCACAGGTATGTGGATCACTTATTAAAATGTGGCTGTATCTTTTCCATGACTTCTTATGAGCACCTCCCAGAGAGATTAACTTCATAGAAAATCCAATTTTCCGATTGAAGAGCATAGGCCCACTTGGAAGAGGTCATGGTATATAGAGCTTCCATGTGGCAGGAAGCATCTGTCACATTCTGGGCCCCATAGGACCCACTGTGATGCTTCTGGATGACCAGCAAAATCACCCATTGTTGTAATGCAGTGTGATGGTGTGAAAATCCCAAGCAAAATAAGTAGTTGTTAAGGAAATTACAAATCCTCATTAATCATAAAACTAGTTATAAATAGCCTAGTGAACAGTTTCTTTGTTAAATATTTACATGTTTGAGTGTCTGAGTTGAACAATTTGAACATACTGCACATCCTGATACAGCAGGAGCACCACAACATTCTGAAATAAAACTTCAGACAAACAGTTAAGGCAACAGGAGCTGACAGTTCTTTAAAAATAATCGTTGTTAGAAGTTGGCAGCAGTTGTCAGTGCAGTGTTTTGTGCTATCATGATTGTCTTGCATATTCTTAAGTAAAGGTTCACTCATTTTCTCTGGCTTTAAGACAAACAGGCATTGAAAAATTGTGAGTGATGATTTGAATCAGCAGCAGGAACTGAACTGAAGATCTGTTGAAAAAGAAACTAATTTTCATGATGATTTTTCTAAGCAGAGCTACTGTTCATTTTGCTTTTAAGGAATCCGTGTGTTTAATCCCTCCACTTACTCTTGGAAGCTACACCTTCTGTTCATTCCATTTAGGAATTTTAAAAACAAGATTTTGGGAGATTTTTATTTTAATCTTTTCCCTACAAGCTTCAAAGACTTCCATTTAGCTGAAAATTGTTTCCTTCCGTGGCTGTACTAAATTACTTATACAAGGCTTGTTCGTATTTAATAACTTTAAATTAAATGCATATAGCTGCTTGCTATGATACAGCAGTCCTTAACTTGCAGCTGTGATTTGTCTTGCAAAACTTTGAAACAACAAATAATTTCAAGTAAACATTTCATTTGGATGGATGCATCACAGCTGCAAAGGAAGCTATGGTTTACTGGACATGATGTTTTTTAAAAAAATTGAATATAAGAGCTTTCTGAACGCAGAAAGGAAGACCTCTACTGATACTAGCTGTAGAGATGGTAGTGTTCAACTCCAAAGATGCCAGAAGAGCAAGAACAAGGGAACATTTTTCTTCCTTCTGTACAATTTTTCTTTTCTTAGCTGTGTGCTCAATGCCTTTTAAAAAACCCTTTTATATATATATATTCAGAAATCCCATACTTTTGATTTTTTTTTTTATTAAATTAATTCTAGGGTTGATTTTTTCAGTTAAAAAATTTAATTTTTTTTATTTTTTTTTTTGTTTTTGTTTTTTTTTTTTTTTTTTTAAAAAGGGAAAGCAATCTCGACGAGTATCACTTGGACCTAGGAATCTTAAGAGCAGCTTTAAACTACTAAGCAATAAACACTGCAGAACACGGGATTATTGTCTTAAAATACTGTCTTTGTTATTGAATCCTTTTAGTTTATCATGCTTGGGGGACTTTTTAAATACAGATGTGGAGAGTTACTTGCAAATTAGAGTAGTCCAATAGTATTTGGTTGATTAATAGTTTTGATATTCTCTGAATTGTTTTTATGGCATTTGGCAAGTGTTTTGTGAAAACCAGTGAACCTTAGCTGTCAGATGCAGTTGGACTTTTTTATAATCAGATACTTTTTCCAATTCATTCTTAATTTCTCGAGCAAAGTACCAGTGTTCTGAGAGAAGTTATTTTGAGAAGATGAAGATGTCGAAGAAAACTGGAGAGCCTCTATTTAGATAACTGCTTTTTATATTTCATACTGTTGAAAGAATAAGTATAATTCAGCTTGGTTTTGCTGTCCTAAAGAGATTGTAGTTATCACAGTCCGCGTGGTATCGCTGACCAGAACTTAGCACATTATTGATATTCTTATTTGTTGCTGGATACTAGTATGGGAATGGATGTGAATGTTGTATAACTAAATGCATGTTTCTAATTAGAAGTACCTTGGCAGGAAATAGTCTTAATAAAAACAGAGATGAAAAAGCAATTCAGGATATTTGTAGAGCTCTGTGCTGAAGATCATGTGCTTGGGAATCAGAGTTCACTGGGTTGAGGAAGAGAAGGAAAGGGGGAGGTTCTTCTGCAGAACTCAAAACCAAATAATAAACCCTGTGGGACTTAAGACTGTGAGCTTCAACCTTGTTTTTTAAGGAAATATCTACAGTGGTCCTGATTACTGGAATATGTGAACCTCAGTGCAAATTTCAGTTTCTTCTAGTTAGAGAGAAAAGGGAGGAATACGTGTATTTTATAATGGGAACAAGAAACTGCTGTTAGCCACTTAAATGCCTAGTTTTGCCTCTTGCTCTCCCCCCTCGTATTCCAAGTAAAGCATTTCTCTAACATTCCTACATCTGATCTCCTTGTCTCATGTGGATTAGTCCTGTTGGCCAGGAAACAGCATTAACAGATCACGCATTTCTTAAATTTTCTGTCAAGTTAGTAGATTTGCCACAAATTTTTAAGCCCTAAATAGCCAGTATTTAAATAGAGTTGGCCTCTTTCGTGAGGATGTTTGCAATTTCCTGACGTAAATCCCTTGCTAGCAAGCCATGGAGCAAGCAGCCAGTCAGAAAAGAACTGTTCTTAACAGAAATCTTGTTCAGTGCTAGCCCTTCAAGGCGATAGCCAGAAAACAAATGAGGCTCTTCAGTGAGTGGGTTGTCCTCAAACATGTCATGATCCACCTACTCTGATGCAGGAATTTGCTACAGTGAAACCCCTTCCCCCCCCCCTTATATTCCAAATTTTTTATGGAAAACAAAAGAGTATATCTGCTGATGGAAAATCCAAAAGGTTTTTCTGTTTAAACCGTTATTTGAAACAAAATCAAACATGTGAAATGGACTCTGCTCCTGATGACTTCTCAGACAAAGGCAGCATTGACACACACCGAAATGCCAGGAGCAGAACTCATGCCATCTGAGCGCACTCCAGTGCTAGATCCATAATCGCTTGTTCTGCTTGGCAGTTTTTACAAGCAGCCATTTGTTAGAAAAATAGACTTTGTTAGTGATTTTTCATCTCGGAGTGCCCTTGCACAGTATTTGGCTGATAGAACGTGCAGAAGTTGAGCTTCTCACTCCTGGCTGTAGCACTTTGCATTTCACAGGTGGTGACTTGACTGAATGGTGAAAACATATAATTTTCACTTCTTGTTTGGTTGGTTTCACTTGCCATAACTTACTTGGGTTTTTTTTTTCCCTTGTAGGTTTTCATCCAATGGTGTTGCAATACAATTTACTTCCTTCTCTATTAACAAAAAAAAATAAAATGAAAACACCTTTTCTTAAACCCAGATTTCTCTCTCCCAGAATAGGTGTGCAAATCAAAAGCAGTGTCTTATGTGAGCGCATAAACATTAGATGAAGTAAATCCCTTTAGAGGGAGTAAGGGTTATTAAGGGCTTTCTGTGCCCTAGCTCATGTTACTTTATCTTTTTAAATGGGCAAAAATGAGGTGAAGGAATTCTGCACTATGGACACAAATAAGTAACCTCAGTGTTGTGATTGTGATCCTCCCTTCTCTTCTCCTTTGCCTGGTGTCAGGGTTTTTTTTCTGCTTTTCTGTTGTACAGTGTAAGGTCCTCAACAGAGATTTTGTTTTTTCTTTTGTAAGGAGGAAAAAAAACGCCAACCACTGCACACACAAAAATTGTAATTCTCTGTGACCTATTGAATAGGGAAATTGCATTATCCTGGGTGGTTGGTAGCAGCAAGCTGTTTTACTACTGAATTTATTTGGGTTGAACAGTTTTTCAGCAGCAAGAGGTGAAAGCTTAGTTTATTTTATGCTGGAACATTTTCTATGTTAATATCTTTATTAATGATTTGGATGAGGGGCTTGAGTGTACCCTCACCAGATGACACCCAGGTAGGTGGGTGTGTCAGTCTGCTAGAGAAGCTTTACAGGAGGACCTGGACAGGTTAGATCAGTGGGCCAAGGTTAATTACATGGGGTTCATAAAGGCCATGTGCCGGGTCCTGCACTTGGGTCATAACAACCACATGGTAAGCTACAGACTTGGGGATGTGTGGTTGGAAAGCTGCAAGTTGGAAGAGGAGCTGGGGGTATTGATCAGTAGTTGACTAAACATGAGTCAGCAGTATGGACAGGCAGCCGAGAAGGCCAATGGCATCCTGTCTTGTATTAGAAACACCGTGGCCAGCAGGAATAAGGAAGTGGTCATCCTCCTATACTTGCACTGGTGAGGCCACACTTTGAATCATTGCATTCAGTTCTGGAGCCCTTGCTGTGTGAAGGACATGGAGGTGCTGGAGCGTGTCCAGAAAAGGGCAGTGAGGCTGGTGAAAGGGCCTAGAGCACCGTTCCTGTGAGGAGTGACTGAGGGAGCTGGGGTTGTTTAGTCTGCAGAAGAGGAGGCTGAGGGGAGACCTTATCGCTCTCTACAACTACCTGACAGGAGGCTGGAGCAGGGAGGGGGACAGCCTCTTCTCCCTGGTGATGTGTGACAGGACCAGAGGGAATGGCTGCAAGCTGCACTGGGAGAGGTTTAGGCTGGATATTAGGAAACCTTTCTCCACTGAAAGGGTTATCAAACATTGGAATGGTCTGCCCAGGGCAGCGGTGGAGTTGCCATCCCTGGAGGCATTTAAATGGTGTGCGGACCTGGTGCTGAGGGACATGGTTTAGTGGTGAGCTTGCAGTGTTGGGTTGAAGGTTGGACTAGCTGATATTTGAAGGTTTTTCCCAACCAAAGACGTTCTGTGATTCTGTGATGCAGAACAGAAATATTACAGGGACCTGTACTTAAATATCTATCTATCTATATATATATCTCTTTTGAAGGTCCCAGAACGGTTTAGAAGTGCTAAATTAAGTATGAGGCAGACAGTTATGCAATATCCACATTTTACAAATGGGGATAATCACAGTTCAGGAAGGTCAGCTGCATGAGACCATGTAGCATCATTAATGGAAGTAGAAATCATGAGTCATAGCCCTGAGTTCTTTGAGCTTATCTTCTCTATTATGGGTTTCAGGCACTTCAGATGTGTTTGGCTATCAGAGCAGAGAGGTTACAAAGTACACACTGCTTCAATTAATTTCATTAATTCTGTTACCTCTGCTAGATTTCTCACTGTATTTAATGATCTGCTCTCATATGTCAATGCATTAATTGTCATTTTAAATTTAGTTCTATTGGGCCACATTTCTTTTAAATCATATTATGAAACTGTGCAACACAAAATTAACACAATTAGGTAGTGATACTCAGTGTGAACTTTTTCTTAATAAAAGGTGTTTGATTTTGAACATCTATATTTGTTCAATTGATTTTAAGATCTTGGTCTTTTTATTTGGTCAAGCTTTTGTCATAGACTTGTAGGCAAAGTACTTAAGACTATCAAATCAGCTCAGCATGAACTATTGCCAGTATGCTGGGTCACGCTTTTGACTTGTCTCCAGTCAACAGCACACTTTACCAAAATGCATTGTGTACCACTTGGCAATCTGGGTCTTTGGTCAGGGTTGCCCAACTGCTTGGCCTTTTCATCGGCACTTGGAGCCATTTATGGGAGCATCTGATTCTGAAATTGCAAATGAACTGTCTGTATGAAGATGATTTTATGTCCTTTTCTTTTTAAGGAAGTTGCTGTCTAGCACTACTGGTAAATAAATAAACAAACAATGTCTTACCTGTGTGGTCTCTCAGAAGCACTGTGTAGAAGCTGAGTTAGAGTACAAAACCTTTCTGTTTTCCTTTCTTGTTGTTACTTGATTATTCCCAATACTCCAGTGATAACAGTAATAGAGCACTTCATATGCAAAACCCTTGGGGTAGAGATTTGCAGACTTCTTGTGCTAGTTGCCAAGTTGAATTTTTTTTTTTTAACAAAGCATTCTCCCTCATTGCTGGTAGTACCAGCACACATCTGAGATTGTACTAGTACTTTTTTTTTTTCTAACGTAATCAGACTTAAATGGCTCATTTGGTTTGTTGTCAAGATTTACGTTTCATATGGCTTCTTGGTGTGCCACCTAAAGGCGTTCACCTTTAATATTAATGCTTTGTCAGACTTTCATGAAAGGTTAGGATTGTTATGCATTATTGATCATATTTATTTAAATAGTGTGATATGAAACAGAGTTTGGTCAAGCTGTCTGAGAGCTTCTCTGTCTGGAAAGATGTTATGTATGTAAGCATATATAAGGAGCTTATGGACTCCAGTGTTCTCTTAGTTTGTACTCTTCACCTTGTTACCGTATTCATCTCAAGTGTTATGTCGTGTGATAGTGTAATACAAGGGAATGTTATGGCAATCATGTGATAGCATAACGTATTGGGAATGATTAGTGCATCTACTGTGCTTGCATATAGGTATATATAGTTAAAGAAGAGGTTTAGAGAATGTAACTTCGACAGGGTCATTTGTGGAGGAGGTTGGTTGTGCCATGGTGGGGGGACAATATGCAGGGTGGGAGCTTGGAAAGAAAGTCCCTCTGTCTGCAAGGTCAGAGAGGTGTTTTTGGTGCAGACAGATCTAGACCTCTGGGGAACAAGTTTAACAAATTCAGTGTGGAATAAGATTTGTGGGGCTTCTCAGATGGGAGATATGTGGTGGATAGGAGACATCCCAAGAGTATCGCTAATTCCAAAGTAATATTGTGACTGAAGAGGATTTCACTTCTCAGAGGGTACCTCACCTTGTGTCAGGCGTGACGGTTCTCCTGTCACGTGTTCCTCAAATACTGAATTTTTGATGTAATGCAACTTGAAACCTGTCTATAGTAATGATCAATTACAATATTTGCCAATGCACTTTTTAGCCTTTTTTGTACACCTTTTACGCTTGCCTCCAACAAATTACTTGCATGCAGTGTTTTCTTTGTGGTTTGGTGCTTAAGCCCTTAGTGGGAGACCTAGCTAGACTGTAAAAGTCTTCTGCAGCAGCTTGCTTATGCTTGTGCCGTTAACCTTTCTGCAGGGGGTTGTGCTGTTTATTAAAGAAAAAAAAAAAATCCATTTTTTCAGATACAAATAGAATATTATTAAGAGAGTCTTCTTTTTACCAATTAGGTCAAAGTCCTAAAATTTTAAGACCTAAACCACATGGTTTAGAGCGAACTGATTCACAAACCATAGGTGACTTTACTACAAGGAGAAAGGGTATGTACTTTAGCACTGTATATATATGGAGCTTTATAAAAATAAGTAAAACAAAAATTAAGGAAACTGTTATTCTAGAATAACTCTTGTATAGTCTTTTTACTTCTATTAAAATCTAAGATCATGGATATGTTTTCCTTGCCAAGCAAAAGGTTTTCCTATGTAAGAAATTAAAGTCTTTCTGTCTTGAAAAGTGCATGGAAACATCTCCTTGATGTGAACATGGGTGTTCTGATCTCTTACATTATATCTGTTCATATTTTGAATTTACTTTTGTCTGTTTATTTAGAAGCAAGTATATATGATGTAATATGTAAGTTGCTTGAAATAACTTTTGTTAGGCAAAAACCTGAAATTACAGTGTACTGGGGTCTTCTGCAGTTGACTGAACACTGAAATAAAGCAAAATATTGGTCCTCTGACCATTTACTAGTACAGACATTTATTTATTCATCCTAATGAGCATTGCAATTAGTTTCATGGGCTTTATTGAAGGTGCTGAGTTGGTGCCTTTATATGGTCACAAGAAGTAGAGGCAATTACAAATAATGCTAAAAGTCTCACACAAGTCTCACTGTTAACAACCTTTGGTTGTTAAAGCCTATTGCAATTGGATGAAATATTCCTGCTTTTCTCAGTGAGCTTTAAACAAAGTCCTCACTCTTTCTGCTGGAGCAGTACCTTGCCCACCATTTCTACCTGCCAAGTAGTCTCAGGCATTGACAGAGGGCTTAAGCCAGGCTGGTCATTTTTGTGTCACTCATGCTTTAGAATCATCCTGCCGATGTCACATTTGGTTCTGCCACTTTTATCTCATATGATACCTTATATCTTGAGATAGATGAGTTGGAGTTCCTCTTGTGAGTCTGTGGTGACAGCTTTTTATGAGCAAGAGAGTTAAAGTGGCAGAACTACTGGAGGAGGCTTGATATGCTTTGAGTGCATAATTATGATGACTTAACAGAGAAAAGGAGAAAACTGTTAGGGATACTTAAAACCAATACTTACCCAGAAAATTTGAATGAGGAGCCCTTATGTTCAATATATGATAGTTGGCTTTTCAATTAACTCTATCTGATGAGTGAGTATAATGAAAGCATAATGAGTACAGTTCTTCTTTTTCCTTGTAAGACAACCACACTGATTAAGCAACTAATTTCTGTCAGTTCCTCATGTGGTCACTTCTGACAGCTCTTACTCCACAGCAACTAGTGTGACATGCCTCACTTTTCAGCTTGGTAAATCTGCTAACAGGCAGCAAACTGATGGGGGGAGCAAAGAGAGGAAGGGTTGTAGTTATAATGACATTGCATTTTATTTTGTACAAAACAGTTTTAGAGAGGATGAAGTTGAGATTCAAACTGTCACAGTAGTTTGACTGTGTGATATTTTTATTATTTACTTCCCACCCCCCACAAGTCCCTTTATATTTGTTATTCCCCACCTAAAGTTTTAGGGAGGGGTAAAACGTACAAGCTGGAGGGAGGGATAATTCATTTCTCACTGGTACTCTATTTGTGGTTCTGTTCTGAAAATGGAGTTTTAAAATGGCATCTTTTCTGGCCAGGGTCAGCCGTCTTCAACGGCACAAACACGCTGCTCCTCTGCTCATCTGTTGGTAAGCACTGAAACAAGACAAGCACCTTTTGGAATTGAAGCTGGGCGTTGGCTCATCTCTCACTTCTGATAACTTAGCCTTAGCTGCAGGTTCTGCTCACACTTCGAGCTGTGAAACCTCATCAGTAAGGGCACATGTATGCAGTGAGGGCAGAGTTTGCATAATAATAATTGTCCATGAGCCAAGAAAAGTACCCAGAGCTGGCTCTGCTGAAACAGTGCATCCGTCCTGTCCTGGGCTTGTCAGGTCAACAAGTCATTGTGGCAGAGTAAAGACAGAACACGATGATGCCATCTTCAGAGTCTCTTTTCAAAACAGAATTACTGTGTATGAGATATATTGCAAAATCCTTAAACTGTTTTGGGTTTTTTTCCTAAGTAATATTGCTTTTCAGTACTTGGAATAATTAAAAAATAAGTTAATGTATCCTGACTTTCTGAGAACTGAATGGTATCTCCTTTTCCTAACTAGTATTTACTATCTTAAAAGTAGTCACTTTTTGGCATTTAGGCTTTGAAAAGCTATTAAATGTTTGTTTATGAATGTTCTGTGCTTTAAGACTGTCTGTTTCTTGTATAGCAAAACCAGCTCCATTAGAAATAAAACCTCTGCCTGAATGGGAAGAATTACAAGCCCCAGTTAGATCTCCTATTACCAGAAGCTTTGCACGAGAGTAAGTTTCTTAGCTTTTCTTCAGATTAATTGTTTTTGTTGATTAGAATGTTAATAAATGTGTGTACATCTCTGTTTTTTAGCCTGTGTTATACAAATTGAGATTTCCTTTGGAAGTGTGTATGTGCATGTATGTATATATGCTTACGTGCATTGAAACCAAGTGTGCCTTTATGAGTTTTTATTTTATATTATTAAATATAAGGAACTGTGTGTAACCAAAAAACATGTCACTCTAGTAAATGTGAATGGAAACTTCAGCTCTAATATGCTTATTTTTGTTGTTTACCAGGAGGTTTAAGATATTCGAGATGTATTGTTTGTAAAATAATTCCTGGTAATTAGCTCCTCCAGGTTTCCCATGTCTCCCAGACCGGATTCGGTTCATAGCACAACTTCCAGCAGTGACTCGCATGACAGTGAAGAGAATTATGTGTCCATGAATCCAAATCAGTCCACTGAAGACCCAGTATGTAACATCTACATCTTAACTACTCCCTTCCTCTTCAGTCCTTACTTTTAAATCATACAACCACAGAGATCCTTCCACTCAACATCACTCCCTTTATACTTCTCGATCAAAATACTGTAGAAAAATTGTAGTTTTGGTAAAATTTAAAAGCATAATCATATATAAAAAGAGTGGTTAGTTTTCATATCTGTTGTACAAAACAGTTCAATACATAATTTTTTTTTCCCCCCTTCTTCCATAGAAACTGTCTCCTTTTTTTTGTATTTGCTTGTTCTAGGCTGTGCACCAGTTCACTATTATGACATCAAGGAAATAAACTTAGGACCTCTGAGACACCCTTAACCTTTATTAAAAGGACATTGTCCAAGAAATGTGGAAGGAACAGGAGCAAAAGATCAATATTTTTGTTTGCATTCTAAAAAAACTGAGCTATGTGTACTTTTATTAGGCTTCTTTCAAGAAGAAAAAAAGAAAGGATAGAAGGGTTTTTTGTGTATTGAGTATCTGTATTTTTTTCTCCTATGGGGGAGAATTTTCTCAGCTGATAAAGTTTTAGGTGTTCAGATTGCGGTGCAGTAAGTCAAGAGCAAGTGAGGAAAAGTTAATGATGCGTGCTGTGGGGTTTGTTTGGTGGAGGGGAAAGGAGAGAAAAAGAACAACTGATAATAGTCTTTTAAAGCAAGAGAGTGGCAGTAGACCAAGGTCTAAACCTAAATGCAGTCCAGAATACCCCTAAAGCATTGTAGGAAAACCTGTATCTTGAGCTCAGCTTTTTATTTAGTATAGTTCAATGCAGTCACCACTTTTTTATGGCTTGGGTTGTTAGTAGGGAATACAGCAGCATTTTTTACCTGCCAAGTGTTATGGAAGACCTTCTAGCGCCCTTTTTTTCTTCTCCTTGTTTGTCTGCCTTCCTCTGTGGCATGTCCTAGCCCATTTCACTACACCCTGGACTCTCCTCCTCTCGCAGTGCTGCTTGCTTCCCCATCCCCCTGCAGCTCAGGATATCCTTCCCAATCTCCTCCAGTCTCCCTCTCCTCCAGCTAGCCATTGCTGCCTCTGGATGCCGCCTCTTAGGTTCCCCTGAGCAAGCCCCTTCTGCTGATTTCTCTGCAGCAGCAGCAGCAGCTCTGGCTTGGTGCAAGCTCAGGATACTGCAGAGCATCTTGGTCCATGCTTTGCACCGTGCCTGAGCCCCAGGCAAAGGGTGCTTTGGCAGGTGGGACCAATGATGTAAAAACTTAGCCCCTGTCTTGCAAAGGGGCATTGGTAAGTAATCGGTCCCATCCCATGTTACAGATGCAAGAATTACATCCTATTGTACACAGAGGTTTATAATCACCCCTGCCTCCGGTTCTCTCTGCAGCAGAATCACAGTTCAAATTGGGGATTCCTGTTGATTCTTACAATGCCTTTTCAGCAGTTTAACTTCAGTGCCAAGATGAGATAATGAATAGCACAGCTCAGATGGCCTGTCATTAATATCTTCTGTTTGCTTGCACTGTTCATTCTTTAAGGCTGCTCTACAGATTTCCTTTCATTTATGTATATTTAAAGTTTGTTTTCTAATGCGTATGTTCTACCTGTCTAGCTTGTTCGAAATAACATATTATTTTTTAAAGAGTACTAACTTTTTTATTTATGCTGGAAACATTGATACAGCACCTGATAATTTTTTTTTTTATGTTAAATATGCAGAAATTTGTTTGGAGAATTTGGGCAATGAAAATGAACTTTGTCTCAGTCGTTTGTGTTTGTCCTTGTTACTGCTTAATAACAAATGAGTTGGACCATACAGATTAAATGGATAACTTCAATTTTAAAAAGCCAGCCCATTAAGCTTTAACCCATAAAATATTTTATTTCCTAGAGAACTTGAATGTTTCCATATATTTCAAGGCTTTGGTTTTAAAAATGTGCCAATTACAGAGACGTTTTGGAAATTTTTATTTGTTCCAACAGCATCTTAGCAAGGAGTCCATACTTCTTCATCTTTTTCTGCCATCAGCTTCGAAGCATCTTGTTTGGACATGTCATACTTCTGTTTTATTTAATAAACTCAGCAATATTCTGCTTTTTCTTTCAAGTTGCTGTCAGCCTTACCCTTCTGTCTTTCCTTTTGCCTTTCTCTTCATTTTTTGCTGACTGCTGCCCTCTGTCTTCCTTTTTTTTTTTCTTTATCTTTTAGAGAAGAGTCCTTCTATTGTACTGTTCCTATAACACCTGTTAAGAGGGAGGGATCAGGCTGGGAGAGGACAGAGGAGGTGAGGTTGTAAAAGTCTGGGTTAATTGAAATTTAGGTATATACAATGCAACTTCACGCAGCCCTACACCAATTTTCCAAAATTTCAATCTTTTGGCCACTTGAATCGTACTTTTTGATGTTCAGCTTAAGCATGATGGCTTTTGAATGAAATGTAAAAGCTTCATTTGGAGTTTTGCTACTGTTGTAAGGCTGAAATTCTTCTAAGGTACTTAACAGCAATTTAAGGAAATAAAATCTTGAAATTAAGTAATGCTAAATTTGAGATGTAACAACTTCATTTGAAAAGGAAAAAAATCACACTGCATTTGTATCTCACCTCATGAAAGACGTTAGGTGAAAGGTACAGGTTGATTCCAGGGCAACCTTAAATTTGGGGGGTTGGTTTGGGGTTTTTCCCCTCTTGGTGGTTTTTGACTCTATCCCAGTTTTGAATTAAAATATAGCCCCTTGCTATATGTCGATAAAATTTGCATGGTTTAACTGATTGCAGAAGCTCTTAGTCAGTTCTTTAACCTTTAATATTTTGACAGTTTATAATAAGCATTTTTGATAATGTGAATCATTAGCATGTACATTTGTAGCTGAAGTTATTTCTATTACAATTTCAGAATTTGTTCGGAAGCAACAGTCTCGATGGAGGAAGCAGCCCTATGGTAAAACCTAGAGGAGATAAACAAGTAGAATATTTGGATCTGGACCTAGATTCGGGAAAATCTACTCCACCTCGTAAGGTAAGCACATCTTCAACTCTGGCATTTCTGCATTCAGGAATTAAAAATCTCTTCACAAGTAATTGCTGGGCAAGAGGGAGCCTCCAGCAAGATCGCCTGAACTAGGTTGTTATACAGTCGACTGGGGAGCCGACGTTGGACCTCTCAGAGGAATCTGTGCTAGTTCTATATGTGTTTGGGACTTGCTTTTTGTTGCTCGTTTATTTCAACAGAAGTTTTTCACTCTCCCTTTTCCCAGAAAAAGAGCAGTGGTTCAGGCAGCAGTGTGGCAGATGAAAGAGTTGATTATGTTGTGGTCGACCAGCAGAAAACTCTAGCACTGAAGAGCACGCGAGAGGCATGGACTGATGGGAGACAGTCTACAGAATCTGAAACACCTACAAAAAGCGTGAAATGAAAATACTGCGTTTTCTTCAAAGAACAGAGAGGAGTGAGTTTTGAAGAACTGCAGAACCACAACGGCAGTGTCGTTCGACTGTACGGTACCTGATTCACTGGGGTGTGAACAGGTTCTTGTCCAAATAGGGTGGAAGCCAAAGGACGCTTGGAATATATCAAAGGAATATTAAGATCATAAATTGGCTCTGCAGTCTCTGGAAAAATGGCAACCTGTAAATAACATGTAAAATAGTATTGCTTAGCTTTCAGAAAACCTTTTGTTCTGTAGTTAACACATGGGTAGTATTACTATGTTTATGCACTTTTTCAGTTACAATGTTGGTTCAGGTATTCCCAGTTAGTGTTCCTTAACACCTGATTCATCTGGAGAGTTGTTTTTTTTTTTTCCTTACACTACTATTCCTTACAATTTTAGACTAATTAAGCTACATGTAGATACAGAAACTAATATTTGAAGTTCATTTCCACAACTTAAAATCGATTTTTTTGCGGAAATACTTTCACAATTGAATAATCTACTTGAAATGCCAAGAGACGACCGTTAGTTATGTACTTGTTTATATTTAATACACGTAAGATTATTTGGAAGTCTACAGGTTACCTTCCCAACAAAAATTGCTGTGAGTTAATAATAATGAACTGTACTGGGTTTAGACCTACAATCCTGGCTTATATGTTAGTTGTTAGCAGTGGAACTTCTATTGTATTCTATTAATGACAGTGTTCTGTGTTCAAATGGTGAAGATTCTGCAGGGTGGGATCTTACACTTTTAAAGACTGAATAATTAAATATCAAGTAAGCCTGCAAACCACTGATGGCGTGCAGTAATATTCTGATCTCACACTTATTAACAAGAAATAACCTTTATATTATTTACAGAAGGTAGAGTATATAAATCAGGTACGTACCAAGCACTGTTGTGCTAATACACTGATCAGGTTTAGACAATGAGCTTTAGTTTTGTACTATTTAGAAGTTCTAATGTCAGTTTTCAGTTCAAGATTAATGGAACAGATGTTCACTGTTTGTAGTACTAGCAAAATACTGTGATTTTTGAATTAGATGTTAATTCAAATGGAAATACTATGTTTTGACACCATAGTGCCCTTCTTATGATCTCTATTTTACTTTAATCTCGTGCTTGGCCTTATATTTAAATCCCTATGCAACTGATATTTTATATCTCTGTTTTTAAAAATTAGATAATATACTTAAATGATCCCCGTGTAAACCACTTGTTCTTTCCTGGTACAGGATTTTAAGCTCTGTATACTGTGATCCTTTATTTTACTATGCCAGTTCCAAATAATAATCTGCCTTGGTTTAGAAACATTTTTTGTTATTTGGAAGAAGCTAGAGTTCTTTAAATACGTGAATGAGTTAGGTCTAGATAGGAAACTTACTAACACTTTTTTTTTTTTTAAGACAAACACCCTCAAGTCAGCAGTTGGTTTTATTTCCCTGCCCAATTGTTTTATTTTGTCCAGATCATTTAAAAGTTGAGCCTAGAGCTGTTTGTTTTCTGGCATGTTGGCCTTCGTACTGTGCCTAATCTCCCAATGGTTGTTTCTCTCCCCTCACTGCCACAATCTACAGTATGTAAATTATCTTATTCTTAACAAAGGTTCTTTTTAAATTAGTAATATTTTGATGCTTTGAATGTTCATTAAAAAAAAAAAGAAACTAAACACAATGCATTTTGAGGTGAATTTTAAATAAATTGATTTGTTCAGTTTTGATGTGTAAACTCTGTCCTGTGAAACAGCAAAGCCATGCTCATGTGCCTGTGAAGGTGCCTAGATACCAACCAGGCAGCTAAATAATCTGAATTCTAAGTGTCTTGAGAGCCAGAAGTGGTGATGTGAGCCAGGGGACCTTGATGGCTCGATCAAAAGTAGCTCATATCCAAAGATTCTGGAGCTGTAGCTCAACTCAGCTTTGACGGTCTTCCTATCCAGCAATAAACTCTTCCTGACTGATGCTGCAGGTGAAGCACCCATAGGCATGGTGAGTACTCGGTAACTAATGTAATGATAGTTTTGTTTTAGGACACTGGACTTCAGGATTTTATCGACGTGAAGACCGCAGCGCGTCTCTGCTGCTGAGATGCCTCTGATTCATTTAACAGATGTGGTTAGATAATTGCTTTGCTGGTTATCCTGCATCATGCTGGTCCTTGCCACTGGGGAGAATAATCCATACTGTGGACTCCCGCACACAAGGATTAAGATCATCCTGGATTTCAAACTTCTGTTTCTTTATTCTTTCAATAGACAGGAGAATTTGAGGGAGAAGGTTTGATAAAGCTGCTCACCTTTTACCTATCCCTAAGCCATCTGTCCTTCAAACACTTAAGTACACAATTACGTATTATTTTTAAAACTATTCGGGTTTTTGTAATCAAGCTGTGATACTTAAATATTTATATTACTTTTTCTAATGTTATGAGCAAAGTATAAATGCTTAAAAGAATCTATTTCCTAGGCTAGCCTCTCCTGTTGAGCTAGTGACGCAAGGTGGTTTTGATCCAAGTTTGCTGATATCTGTAAACTAAGGATGATTACATTTATTGTTTCTTCATTTTAAATTTGGCAGCATTCACAATGTTAATTCTTGTTATGACTGAGAATTCACTCTTAATTTCTAGGCTTTTTCCCTTCCCTTTAAGGAGAACGGCATTTCCCAGGCTGTGCAGACAGTATAATGCTTTCTAAGTAATAGGCTAAAATCTCTCCTTAATTAGATTTCTAAGAAGTTTTTTTCCCCTCCAATTCCAGTAATACATTTTTCTCTACATACACGTTGTCCAGAGCCATGGTGCTAACTCTGGATTGTGCATCTCATTTTCACCAATAAAGGATTCATGCTGCAGGTCTGCCTGAGTTCTTGGATAGTCAAAGGATGTGAATATTAAATTGAAAATGTGAATCTCACAGTTGTAGGTGATAGAAAGCAAGCTAGATTGATGTTAGCCTTGTGCAACTTGCCATCACTAGCTTTGTGAGAACACTCTAGTTAGCAGGATGGGTGCTGGTGGAAACTCCAGTAGATATCAGCGCAGTAGCAGTTTGTGAGTGTTGATTGTCAAGAATTCTCTTTCAAACAGGTAAGTTTGTTCTTGTTTCGCTAAAACAGTGTGTTACCAGTTGTGGGTATAGTTTTCATTGCTGTATGTGTCATAGAAAAGTAATTTTAAACTACAGGTAATAGGTGTGCAGTAGTTCTGTTACAAATACACAGAATCTTGCTCACAAAAATCAAAAGAAAAACTTCTGAAAGATGTTTCAGTATGGTTTCATGCTATAGTATGAGCAGTATGTTATCTGTTAAGTACTAATGGCCACACTTGTGCACACTGTGACATCATCTCTATTGCCTGATGAAGTGTGGGTGCAAACACAGCTCTGCTTTTCTGCTAAAAATTTGTTAAGTGGCATTGAAAAAGATGAAGAGATAAAAACGTGATCAGTAGTCTTTTTTACTTTACTTTGTAGTTATGCAAAAAAAAACCCAAAACCAAACCACAAACAATTAACAATCCCTTTATGTATAGCAGTTGTGACGTAGTGTCACACATAGGGCATACAAACAAATTGCAATCTTGCTGCTTTAATTAATTTGGAATTCATTGCTTCATCTAGCTAAATAGGGAGTGGTGGGTAGTTCTACAGCTTTCACATGGCACTGTGAGCTAAGCAAGGTTTTTATCCTAGTGAAATCTAAACTTAACTATTACTCACTGCACCAGTCAACTTCAATGTATTTGTCGTCTCACAAAACTACTTTGGAAACTTAGAAGCCCTGACTAACCTTCCATCCCCTTCTTTGTGTCACAGTTTATGCCATGAAAAAAAGCCAAAGGATGTTTGCTCAAGAAAAAGGTATTGCTATACAGTAGCAGTGTGCAATTTTAGAAAGCAGTAATATCACTTAATCTGTTTGGATGTTTTATACCTTAATCTGTTAGGATATTTTACCTATAGCTCTGAAGAAGCTGCCCAGTATCCACAGGTGAGCTTAAATTTGGAGGTTGTCCTCTGTTCTTCTTCCATCTACTCTCAGTCTCTGTATTGTACCAATATTGTACCTTCTTCTTAGGGTTCATTTCTTATTTGTCTTACATGGGAATTAAACAAGAAACAAGTTAGATGAAGTGTACGGTTGTGTAATCTGCGGTGTACACACAACTTAAGAAACACTAAAAATTATGGGAAAACTATCTTGCAAAACAAGTATGTCACTGGGATACCAAATTTAGTAAGCCAGTAAAACTATTTTTCAGTTGATAAATGACTAGGCATGGGCCCATGCCTTTTACTTCTACTTTTAGGAACAAAAAGTGTTAGAAAAATCTGAATAATTTTCAAATGTTACAGTTTACTATGGTAAAATGGAGTAGAAAAAAATCCCATCCTGTTTAGAAGGTAAAATACAAAGTTGTTACAATGGAGACTCTCAACATTTTCCCGCAGTCAAAAAATCAGCATTTGTAATCAGCATCGTGATCCACTCTAGAAGATTCTTACAGGATTCCTCCTTGTTGCCGAGCCTTTTCATGCTCAGTTATATCTGCAATGAAACAAGAAGAAAATGTGTGTCACACCAATTTTGAATAAGGCCAATGCTGCTGTTGCCTTAAGATTTTCTTTGATGCTCTCTGAGGTTCTCTTTGGCTGGTGCTGACTGCTAGTGTGCATATGTGGGGCTTGCACAGGGCACCCAGCTGATTTCACTGGTGTGGAAATACAGTCTTCTGAAGATCTTGAAAAGGTGCAATACAAAGTAGGACCAGGCTTAGTATTACTTTTAGAACCTACTGAGCACTTCGAAGTATGAAATAAAATGCTTTTGACTTGCAAAAATTAAAGGCTTGCAGTAGAGCATCTCAGTATTTTATTCCAGTTTAGCTGTAGACATTGCAGAATTGAGGTGGCCATGAACTAGCTGTACTTGGCTAGTGACTGTGTAACCTGACAGCGCTACTAGATAGATGCCCAGGGAGCAACGCTTATAGCTAGAGGTCAAGTATAGATTTCTATTCTAAAACCCTGTTTACAGAAAATTGTTGGTTTCTGGAAAGCTGACAGTAGTTAGTAGTTTGGTTTTTTTTCTTTTTCTCTTTTTTTTTTTTTGTCAAGATGTACTTGCATAAAAGTTGAGGGATAAATTTCCATTTGATAGTTCTAAGATTTTTTTTCTTGAGGTTCTCTTAGTAGGCACACTGTGAAGAAAGATGGAAACTTTGAATTAAACAAGCAGTTAGCGTTCTGTAAAGGTGATGAAATTCTGCTTTAATAAAAACAAAAAAAAACCAAAAAATCAAAACCCAACAAAGCAAAATCCAGAAACAACCAACAAAACACAAAAGTAATCACTCAGCCCTCAAAAAAAGAGAACTTAATTTCAACTGTATATATTTATTTAGTATCTTTTATTTATAGGTCTGACTGTCTTCAGGTAAACTGCAGCCATGTGGACCTTTTCTGTTTCCTTCAGCAATTTTCCTTTCTGAACACTGCCAGTTCTGTGGGCTGGGGCTTTCAGATCAGGGCTGCTGAAGTAATTTTGCCTGTCTGACTGCCTTCTGGTCAGGTAATTCTCTAAAACTATTAGTTCAGGGCACACAATTGGTCAGACTTTCATTTTCTTTCTCTTCTCTTTGTACTTTTTATCTCCCCTGCATCATAATGATCTGCATACATGCTGTTATTATTTCTCAAAGACAGTTCTTTGGTCAAGTCTTACTTTGGTTTCCTGTGTCTCTGACATGACTTTTCCCCCAAATACTCTGTTTAATTAAAAAAGGTTTGCAAAAATCACAGAAACAGAGGATGGTAGGGGTTGGAAGGAACCTCTGGAAATCATCTAGTCCAACCCCTGTGCTAAAGCAGGTCACCTGGAACACATCACACAGGATTGTATCCTGGTGGGTTCTGAAAGACTCCTCAACCTCTGGGCAGCCTGTCCCAGGGCTCTGTCACCCTCACAGAGAAGTTTTTCTTCCTGTTCAGATGGAACTTTCTGTGTTCCATCTTGTGCTCATTGCCCCTTGTCCTGTCACTGGGCACCACTGGAAAGAATCTGGCCCCATCCTCTTGACACTCACCCTAAATAATTACTTCTGTAATAATTGTTCTTTTTTTTATGGGTGAGCAGAAGGGATTTTTTACACATTTCAAATAATCTCTGTTGTTGTTGAATGATCACTAATGCAGAAAGGAATTTAGATGATGTACCCAATTTAGTAACTCAAAAGAAGTGAATATAGCCCAACACAAAATGGGTATTCATGTCCAGTACCACAGATTTGGAAAATACATGTGGCACAAAACAAGCACAGTCTGCAGCACACATATGAACACACTGGTTTTGCAATAAAAACTGGATCAGAAGCCCCTGGATGTCTTGCTGGTTCTGATACTGTAGTGACAGGGAAGCAGGGGTCAGATATTTGTTGACAGAAGTGTCTGTTTTCAAAAATCTTTCATGAGTGTTTAAATATCTAAACACTACGGGGAAAATTGCCCCAGGTGCAGAACTGGAAAATTTTTCTTCTTGTTGGTGTGTCATTATTTTTTGCCATCTGCTTTTTGAAGATAGACCTAAAACATATTACACTTACAAATGTTCATTACAGTTTAAGCACTGCAGATGAATTCAGTTCTATTTTTTTATGAAACATTAATTTTTCTAGGATGGTTACACTAATTTGAACAAATTTGATGTCATCTTTGCAGTACTCACAGTGCGAAGAGAACATGGATAGAAATGTATACACTTATATGTGGGACACTCTAAAACATTGCTTCTGTTGTCTACTGAAATGGATGTTACCTTTTGCATGTGGTGATTTTTTTTGTGTGTGGTGGTTTTGTGGGTTGTTGGTTTGTTTTAGAGTGAAAATCAATGCATTGTCAGTTCTGATGAAGCTGCACCTTTGCTGATGGGCACGGAGGGGTTTTTTTTGTTTGTTTTTAACAAACAGCATAATTTTGCTGGCTGATTTGACTGCTGTGTGTGTGCATGTGTATGTGTATCGCCTGTTGACTGAAGCACCATTAACCTGAGACCAGGAGAAAAACAATGGTGACAGAAAAGTGATGGCCTTGAAATAAGTGTAATTATATTTAGCTTTGGATAGGACAGTCCAGCTCAACATCAGTGTTGAGAAAAACTGGCAGTATCTAATCTCCTTTGTGTGGTATTTTACTTTTGCATTTTAAACTCAACTTAAAAAAAAACCCGAAATGACAAAACCGCCTAAGATCTGAATGTAAACCAGGCTCTCTTCCCCTCTCCTACCTTACTGAATCCAAATGACTGCCATATGTCTGGTGGTGTGACCACAAACAACTCTCACTCCTTTCATTTCCCAAACTTTGGGAAGATTTAGTGTTGATAGATGTGCCGCGATGCCTCTTAGGGTAATTGCTGCGCAGCTAATAATATCATTTGGAGTCACTCTTACTTGCGGTGTTTCAATTTCTTGTTTAACAAGAAGTCATCTAAAGAATGTTTAATTAAAGTTATGATTACACATCTGAGCAACAAAATTGAATGTCTATCGCCTAAGAGATTTGACAAAAATCTGTAATTAAACTGCTCTTTAGTAACTTCACAAGCATCTTAATAAGTAGTTGTCTCTACAGTTTAGTACTGGCTGAGGATTTTTTGCCTTATTGTGTATTTAACTATATGTTGGTGTTTAGCACGTTAGTAACCCCTGTCATGAGCCTCTTTATGCCACTGGTTGCTTTTAGTTTAAGGGCTGCCATGTCTGGGCTCTGCATAGACTCATTATTTCATGTTTTCACGAGCAACTTCATGTTAACTTCAGTCTCCTTTCCTCTTTTGGTTGTTTTTTCTTTGTTGTTTTGTTTTGTTTGTTTCTTTTTCTCATAGTCTTCTGCTCTGCTTTCAGGACCCTAAGAAATTTAGAACATTCATTCTTACCTTCCACTTTTGACAAGAGATTTATTTTTTTTTTTAATTACACCTGCCCTCTGTACTTGTTAGAAGTCCAAAAGTTTGCTTTATTTTTGCCTCTAGTTGAGCCTTTTCTGCTCAGCACGGTGCTGATTTCAGTAACTCTTTCTGCTGTTCCACAGCATGGACCTCTTTACCTGCAGGAATATTTTTTCTTTTTTTTCCCCTTCCTCTGATAGTCCTTGTTCTATTGTGACGTTCAGGTTTTGGTCTAGTTGTATTTTTTGATAAAGGTTTACCTTTTGTGAATGGAATACTTAGGGCTGGTATTTTCTTGCGTATTAACTTTGAAATGTAAGCAAAAATTATTCTATCTGTATGGTAAAGACAGTTTCTAAGTAAGGGAAATGGAGAAGCTGAAGCAGAAGCCAGGAAGAGAAGAGAAACAATTTTGAAGTAGAGATGAATGATACTACGGTAATCTTTTACAACTCTTTCAGCACTACCCACTGGCATGGTGCTTGTTTTACTGTGCTGGGTGGCCTAGGATCAGTGAGATTTGGGTGGAGGTAGTGGGGTTTTTTCCGTTGTCCACTTAGTAACTTTTCTCTCTTTTTCCACCGCACCAGGTCTTACCTGGTGATTTTTAGTCTGATTATAAAAGATGGTGATGAAGGTGCTGAAACATCCTCACCTCTCTTCCCAAATACCTGACTATTTCCCAGGGACCTTCTGCCCCACTTGTCTTCACTAGTCATCCTCCACATGTGGTTTTGAGTGCTTTGCAGGGGAGACAAGGGAGTGCAAAATGGGGAGGGGGAGCGTAGCTTGCTTCCAACCTCCCCCACACTCCACACCCTGCAGATGACACTGCATCATCTGAGGGAACTCTAGGAGAGGGGGCAGAGACTAAGGCAGAGCAGATTAAAACAGAACACAGGGCTATGCTGGAATAGTATAGATGGCTAAATTGATACAATGTAGTATAATTTGTTGCAGAGAGAAGCCTTCAGCAAAGCTCAGGGCTTGGGCTTTTGTCCATGATAAGAGATGACAAGTAGTAGTGGGAAAATATGTCAGTAAATTTATTAGTTGAGAAATCCTATTTTATGAAAATTGAGATTTTTCTGGGAAGTTATTCTTCTAAGTGGTTTTGGCAGAAACAAAGTGACACAATCTTTTGGAAATGTCAAAGCTAATAATTATAACTTCAGAAAAATTTCAAGGCTGTCTGTAATGAAGAACAATGGAGTGCAGAGTTGTAACAATCATTGCAGAGATGGTTTCTATTGAGCTGCTGTCTTCATGGTTACAAGTTTCTCAGGATGTGGGAGATGCAGCTTCACCAACCTGCGGAGTACGCTCATGGCTGCAGCTACACCAATGCCGCTTGAGATGTGGACATACCTACACATGTCACAAAGCTGCAGGAGCAGAGCTGTAGAGCAATTGCACTGGAGTACCACCCTGTTGTCCCTCCTGCACCATTCAGGGGACTTTTTGTTTTCAGACTAGCTCAGGTCTGGCCCTTTGGATAGGGCCTCGGGCAGCAGCTTGAGTGCAATAGTGCTGCTCGTAAATTTTCCTTCCTCTTCTGTATCACCCACTTTGTGCACTCCAGGCTTCTGTTGGGATGTATGGTATGGGACGGGGTGCCCGGCAGGGGTAAGTGGGGCTGAGGGGTGAGGAGCATTCCTCGCCTGAGCGAGGGTAGTGCAGATGTAGGTGTGTGCTCGCAGTCCCTGCATACAGCAGGCCTCTGCCATGCGCCATAGCTTCGAGCTGGGAGCAGACACGTTTCTGCAGTTGGTTTGTGAAACTGTTCTTCTCTACCTCCAGGCGTTGTCTGGCTCCTTCAGCCAGGTACAGTGCGGGAAGGTAGCTTGAGCCACCTCGTGCTGGACGTTCTCCCCAAAGTCTGCTCTGGTCCCGGAAAGCTGTTCTCTCGGGTGCACCTGTGTGCGCAGATGCGCTGCTTGGTATCAGCGCTGTGCTCCCTGCAGTTCATGCGGCAGAGCGTGCCCTGGGCGCACCCCTTCCGTGCCCCTGAGGCGCGCAGGCCCCGCTGCTAACTGATCACCCGCCCGCCCTCTGCCTCTCGCAGCGGCTGCTGCTCCGACCTCCCGCGGGGCGCGCGGCCCAGCACGCTCGCCGACCGTTGGCTGCGCGTGGCGGCCGCTGACGTCACGGAGGAGGGCGGCGCCAGGGTTCCTCCGCTGAGGGGCGAGGCAACCGACGGCGCCGGCGCTCTCGCTCCCGCCGCGCCGCAGGCCGGGCTCTCGCGAGAGCGGGCAGCCGGCTCGGTTCCTGGTTGGTGGGCGCCCGCCGGGAAAGCCGGGGCGGCAGGGGGGACGGGCCTCCGCCGGCTGTGGCGAACCGGGCTCGCCGCGTTTACAGCCAGGTGCCCCCCCCCCAACCCCACCGGGCGGCCCCCCCCCACCCCCCGGCCCGTTCTCCCTCAGGGCGCAGCCAGCCGGGTGCGGGCCCGGGCCCCGGCGGAGCGTTGTCTACGGCAGGGATCATGTCCGCCGGGCAGCAGGCGCCACCGCTGCCGCCGTCGCAACCGGACGAGCTGACCGCGCCGCCCCCAGGCGCCAACACCAGCGAAGCCGCGGGGACAACTCCCTCCGCCGCCGCGCCGGCCGGAGGCGACGCCGAGATGGAGGTCAGGCGCTTCCCCCTGGCGGGGACCCTCTCGCGCTCCTTCTCCTTCTCCATCCCTCTCTCCGGCTCCCTCGGGGATCGGCGACGGGCCCCGGGAGCGTCGCGGCGAGGTCGCGGCCGGCTGCGCGGCGGCAGGTGCCCGCCATGAGGGACGGTGCCGGCGGGGCGTCCCCGGGCCGCGTGGGGCCGCGGGAGACAATGGAGAGGCGGGTGGGGGCGGGCGCCGTGCTCCGGGGCGCTGCCGGGTCCGGCGCGGGGCCGGCAAACGGCCCGGCGACGGCGGTTGGGGCCGTTGTGTGCGTGCTCCATCTCTCCGCTTCTCCTCGCCACCGGCGGCCGCCTCACAGGGGTCCCGGTCGCCGTGTTCCTCCGCCGACGGCTGCCGCGACTCGGGGAGGCCTTGCCCTTAGGTCACTCCATTTATTTATCTTCCCTAGAGCGGGGTCCCGGGAGGGCAGGGACAGATACACACCCCCTCCTCGCATCCTGCCCTTCGAGAGCGGGGATCGTCATCCCCCACGCACGGGAGCTCTCCTGTGTTGGGTACCCAAGTCTCGCAAAGGGCATTTCTCTCCTCCTGCCTCCCTGAAGAGCCTCCCCACCGCCCGTGCTTCCTGCTTCAGCCATCAGCGAGCCCGTGTTCTAAACAGCAGTAACGTTTTCTGTCATCTCAAGTACTTCAAAACTTTTCTTTTTCTTTTTTTTTTTTTTTTCTTGGGCAGAGGAGTTGTTTTTTGTGACTTTTTTTTTTTTGGCAACAGGTGCTTATTCCAGAAATTTCAAGGGGTTCGAGTGATTGCCTGGAGATGCTAATTTTATCTCTGCATTGTTTCTTTAATGATAAGAGGAAACTGGTTGGTCCTGCTTTGAGCACTGGGTGTTTTGTACTCTGAGTCATGCTGTACAATCCAACCTACTTGATCTAAATAAATTTGCAAATGCCATATTTTTCGGGTGAGCAAGTAGCTGAAGCACTGTGGGTAAGAAGTCCTGCTCAAACCTGCAAAAATAGGTTAATTCCGGGCTGGGGCTGAGCGCGCAGAGGCTGTGAAAGGCTCTCGAGGTGCCCGCCTGCGCGGGCTCTCTGTGCTTGCTAAGTTAGTTCCTTTTCGCTTGGGGAAGGGATTGCCTTATGTAAAGTCAAGTTTCGGTTGAAGTAGCTGTTCTGATAGCCCTGATCATCTGAGAGACTGCTTTCCATGGTCTCCCCCTGAATTCCGCGTGGCTGTGTTTCTGTGTTTCGCATCTTAGGTGTTTCAGGAAAAACGTGAATTTCACACAATTTTGGCCAGCCTTGTGCTTGTGCTCTGCTAGGTGGGTGTTGGCTCCATCCTAGTGGGGGACGAGTAAGAAGATTTGGGTGTGAGTTTAGAAGATCTTTAGCCATAACTTTTTATGCTCAGTTTTCTCTGGTGAATGAAGCATTTTTTGTCAGGCTATTTCTGTTTCCACACGCCTTACCTGCCAGAGTCTTGTGAGGAAACCCCATGAACATCCCATGTTTTGTCTCTCTTTGTTTCATGTTGCTTCTTGTTTTCCTGTTCCTTTGTTCTATAGTGGTCTATAAAGATAGAATTTAGCTCAGTTCTTGGCTCAATTAAACAGATGGTTAATAATGATTTTTAAGGCATCTTGTTTGTTTCCTTCTCTTCCCCTTTCAAGATTATTTTTTTAGCAATACGCTGCCTTAGCGTGGTTTACCAGGAAAGGATTATCCTGTCCGTTTTGGTTTTAAGAATAGAAGAAGAAATTACATGTGGGAGATGATGGGGAAAGAGGACTTAATAACAGGATAGACAAGGATAAAAAAGCCCTGAACTGACAGGATAATTGAAAGCAGTGTGTCAGGGATTTGGCAGGAAGGGGGTGATGGAGGACTGCTCCCTCCTACCCAACGTGGTTCTCTGTTAGTAGCGGTACCGTTGGTGACAACAACAATTATTTGGCCAGTAAAGTGAATAGCAGGGGAAAGGCAGTTTTTCTAAATTTCTACTCTGCTTCCAGGACAAAACTGTAGTCCAGGTCCTTATTTAGACTTGTTCCCCTGATACAGAATGATGAGGACTTGGGGTAATCTGGAAAAAAACTGCTCTTGCTTCAGGAACGGAGCTCGCTCTTTCGCAGTACTTTCCAGAGCCATAAAGCCATAAAGGAGGGGTTTGGCTCAGCACCCTAGAAGCGGCATGCCGAGCTTCTGGACCACAGCTGTCTCTCTAGTTCACATTGATGTGATGCTTTAATGATGGAGTTAAATCGGATTAGAGAGATCTAGCTCTGTCCCTCACCCTGTGGCAGGGGTCTTTGATCTATCTCCAGGTAATTTTACAGTAAGTAATAGAAAGCTGACTATAGCAAAGCAGCAAGCGATGGCTGTGCCATCTGATGTGGATAGATAGTAATTTGGAAGAAGCTTATTACCATTCCATGGATGTCTTCTCTTGTTCAGAAAGTAATTTTTTTTTCTAATTCTTTTTCATCTCAGGAATCTTTTGATGATACCTCACCAGGAAAACAGAAAGAAATCCAGGAAGCAGATCCTACGTATGAAGAAAAAATGGTATGTAACATTTGGCACTTTGTACAGCTATCCAGTCATCATGTGCTTGCTTAAAACAGACTGAGTTTTCTGCTCGTTTGAAATCTCTTAACTGGATTTATAAAACTTTGTCAGGTTATTCAAAAATAGTCAAGTAACTTGAAACCAAAAAATACCCAGAAAAAAAATCCTTAGACCCTTCTCCTTTTTGGCATTTTCTGCTTTTCCTCCATTTCTCTTGCGGCCATTTGTGGGAAGTGTTTTGCTGTTTCTAGGAAGTATAGTTCTTGTGGTTTTGAGGTGCTCTAGATTTAGAGGAATGATATAACGGGAAATACTCAAATGTCTTGGGGGAAAAAAAATGTAGTAAAAAATGTCAAGTTACTTTTGAAGATATCTGTTGAGTTGTCCTTTCTGTAGGCAAGGGAGGTTATGAAGAGTTGAGTATTTACTTTCTCAGCTGGAAATGGAAATACAGTCTAGGAAAGCACTCATAAGTATTTAAGTGTCTGCTAACTTATTTTCTCAATGTATGGAATTAGCTGAAGTCTAGGACCTTGCTTATATCACTGTTGAATACGGGAAAATAATTACAAACTTACTTCTGAACTACAGGAGTATCAGTCCTTTGTAGGAAATGTATATTAATTCTTCTTTAGGAGGGCAAGCAGTAGAAAGAAAGGTTTGGCGTGAGGCTTTGAGTAGGCACTGCGTTCATTTTAAGTTAATATATGCTTTAATTGGAGGACTTGGAACTAGGCAGAATCTTTCAAATAGTACACTTTATGGATCAAAGTAAATAAAAGTTAGCTTTCAAAATTCACAAGAGGCTGAGGAAAGGTTTGCTGTTTGGGACATGCACTGACTGTAAGCCTTGGCCAACTTTTCAACCCTTTTACTTTGCCTAGACTGAATGGGATTTTGTTAGCTTTTTCTGAAACTTAACTTGTTCTCTGTGAAGCTCTAGTTAGAGTCCTTAAGCTTTTGGAGATTGGTGATTCTGTGCTTCACAGGCTAGAAGAAATCTTGCTCTTCTTATTTTTCAGCTTTTATCATTTCCTGAGCATACAAGATGAAGCTGTCCACCCCTCACCATCTCACTGCATTTTCTTTCTCTGTTCCTCCCTGCTTTCCTTTCTCCTTGTTCATAATTCCAGTATCTGTGACTGCACGGGGAATTTCTTCATAGGAAAGTGAAACTCATTGTCATAATTTGTTGCTTCCTGTGTTGTTTCTTCTTGCCACTGAAAATAACCCAAGTTGTCTTTTGATTTTCTTGTGCTACTTCCTGGCAAACTGAAGCAAGTGAACTTGGAGTTGTCTCTTCTAATCTTCAGACAGGCCCAGTTACACGGAGGATTGTATCTGGCTGTCGCAATAGTCATGAGATGCACTGAAAAAGAAAGCAGGAAAAATTTCTCTGTTGGCAGAAGGAGAGTTCAAGGTTGGGGAGTACAGCCTATTCTTGTCTGTGTCCTGTCTAACAGATACAGATAATGGTTGTTAGTTTCTTAAAGTAATATCCTTAAGTGCAGTTAAAGCAAGTTATGGGAATGAGTTTGCGGTGCCAAAACTTGCATAAGGATCCTCTCTAAAACTGTAGAATGAGGAAACTTCTGCAACACAGTCTGTATCTCTTCTCTTTTGCACAGCCAGTAAAGCAAGTACTTAAAAATAAGAGTCATAAATTTGTCTAATAGTAAGATCTTAGTTTAAACTTAAGAAACGGTTGCGAAGTAAACAAAAACCACCCCAAATTATGAAGAAGAGATGGGAAAGCTCTAATTCAGTGAATGTGGATTGTAGCTGGGTCAGTCATCTCAAACTAGATTTGGAGTGAGTCTCTCTCTTCTGCAGTGCATACGGGGTCTCTTTCTTCTCCAACCCTCTGTCGTTCTGTCTTTTACATCGTGCAGGAGCTGCTTGCTTTGAAGAGGAGAACACTCCCAGAGCTGGCATTGCTCTTGTAGAAGTCTGGAACATATGTTCCTTTTTACTAAGAAAACTGATTTCCTGTAACTGTGCAAGTTGCTAAATACCAGGTTATGTTGTGGCAGCTGGCAGAATGTCAGAGCAGTTGCTGTTAAGCTCAGAACTGTTTTCTGTCTTGTCTGTCCTAAAGTCTTGATGTGGCCTTGGAAAGGTGTGTTGGTTCCAAATGGAATCTCTTTCAAAGGCACTGAACTTTTAAAAGTACTAATACTGTGGATGCTGAAAAGCTGCTATCAGAGGAATTTTCCTAGGTTCTCACAATATTCGGTGAGAATCCTGCCTTTCTCACACGTGTTATGAGAAACAGTAGGACGGTTTTGTAAACTAGACTAACACCTGGTGTTTTGCTAAGTTCTGTTTATGGTACATTGGAAAAATATTTTGAAATGGGTGCTGTAGGACTTTAGCCAACCACCCTAGGAGATGGGTGATCACTGACCAATCGCCCTATGGGGCTATGGTATATAAAATGGGGTTGTAAATTAATAAAGTTGCTTCTTTTGCCTGCTCTTGCTGAATTTATATGTTGCTGCATTTCTCTGCTCCCGGCATAAACAGCGACACTAATACTATATCCTGTAATCTTTTTTGCACAGCAGAAACAGCAACTCATATCAGGGGATTGGTGGTGGGGGGAGGCAGCCTGACAAGTTAGACTGAGCATATCTAAGAGGTGTCTGCTGCTAAAATAGGTGTTCTGGCTTCTGGCTATGGGCTCTTCTGCCCCCTGCACCCCCTTTTGTGCCAGCTCTTTTGCTTATCTGACACTCCAGTGAGGTGGTGTATCTCACTGAGCAGGCAGGAAACTAATGCAGTAGAAAATAGTTGTTGCCAGGTGGTTGAGATGAACAAGTTAATTGAAGAGTCCTGTGCATGCCAGGTGGGGCTGAATTTCTGGGAGTGGGGCTGTCATTTTCACAGAACGAGGCTGTTAAGGGGGCTCTGGCCCTGTCTAGTGACACTTGCGCAATCTCTGTGCCAAAGTCATATTTCAGTCTTGGTGTGAGTCTGTCCTGCAGCTGTGATCTGGCTGCGTAGCAAAGGCCGGCCGTGACCCAATAAAGGAAGATTGAATCTGTCGGTAACAGTTCTGTTATTGATCTTAATCATCCCTGTTGTTGTAGCTGTGTATATAAAGAAATGTGAATCGGGATTGTTTAAAAAACATTCGGTAGCTTTTGCTTTTGAATGACTACCTACTGTAATGTCTCACGCTTGTTCCTCTTAATTTTCCTTGTCAACAGCAAACAGACAGAGCAAACAGATTTGAGTATCTGTTGAAGCAGACAGAGCTGTTTGCTCATTTCATTCAGCCGGCTGCTCAGAAAACACCAACTTCACCTTTGAAAATGAAGCCTGGACGTCCACGAATAAAGAAGGATGAGAAACAGAATTTACTGTCAGTTGGCGAGTGAGTGATGACATGTAGGCCAGCTTGTACTGTAATTATGGATTTTATTGTGCTTTAGAAGCGTAAGTTAAACTTGCTAGTCTTTTGTCCTATTTTGATGTGTGTTTTATGCTGTGTAATTGTGGGTTTTTTCAACTGCTTACCTGTAAGTCGAGGCTTGTTTAAGAAATCTAGGGGTTGCAAGAATTTTGTGGTTGTGGTAAAGCACTATCATGGTTAAAAGCATTCCAGCATGAAGGAATGCAGAGGCAGGAAAGTAGAGTGTCTGTGGCTGTAAGTTGTAGGGGTTCACAGAAAACAGCAGTGTACTGCAGCTTAAAGGCAGCTTGAAAATCAGAAGTCCAGAACTTCGGGTTGCCTTCACGGTAGCATGGATGGCTACAGTGTCTCTAGTGTGTGGCATGTGCTCCAGAACTCTTAAACACAGTGTCATTCCCAGTCGTGTAGTTAAAGCCAGCTCTGATGCACACAGTTTATGCCTTTCCAGTGGCTTTGCTCTGATATTTCAGCTTGCTAGCATCTTAGCTTACTGAGAAGCTAGTGGCTCTGCAGAGTTAAAAGGCAGCATTTCAGTTGACCCGCTAAACACAAGTTCTTTTGAAGAATCTCGCTAGAAGCTTCTTTGTGTGTTTGCATTTTCTACTGCAATGATGTTAGTTTTCAATTTGAAACAGCTTCACATCTTCTAAGTTTAGCCAGAAACTTACTTCTTTCTTGGTCTTTTTCAGCTACCGCCATCGTAGAACAGAGCAGGAAGAGGACGAGGAGCTGTTAACAGAAAGCTCCAAGACAACCAACGTCTGCACTCGATTTGAAGAATCTCCATCATGTGTGTTTCCTCTTCTATTTCTTGCCTTCCTGCCCCATTCCTTTCCTTCAAAATGTTGTTTAAAATGAAGTTTATTCTCATCCTTCCCAAGGACTAGGAAACAATTCTGTGGGACAGGAGAAGGAAAAAAAATCCAGCACCAGTCTAATAGGACAGAATGTTTTACCAAGGGACTGTTTATTTTCAGTCAAGCTAGAAAGGTGGTCCAGTTGCTGTACTTAAGCTGCTAGGAAAGAGCTAGCTCATTTTAAATCTGTCATCTTACAATTTTTACACATGCAGCCTGTCTTCTGATACAATTTCAAGTACCTAACAGCTTCCAGTTCCTCTAACAGGGCACTCGGTATTCTCCTGTTTTAGTTAGACTGTGTTCTGACCTGGGTGCTCGTAGTAGGATTTCCACCGATCTTGGGTTCTTGCAGAAAACAAAGCTGCTGGAGCAGCTTACAGAAACAAAATTAACCTCTTGCTGCCTCCCATCTGCACTGCCCTTGGAATTTACTGCATGAAATATACTGCTTGCTTTTGTTCTAGAGCTGTACAAAATCACTGTCAGGCAAGGGATGGTGAAACTCTAGTGTGTTTTTACTAATCTCTTAATCTATTCTTTCGTGTCTTCTAGATGTTAAATGGGGAAAGCTACGTGATTATCAGGTCCGAGGATTGAACTGGCTCATCTCTTTGTATGAGAATGGCATCAATGGTATCCTAGCAGATGAAATGGTACGGACGTAGCCCGTGTTTCCCAGGACCTGTGAGCGCGTGCGCTACGATACAATTTTAGTTCATCTATATGTGTGGGCTTTTTTAATAGATATTTTTCTAGTATGTTTTAAGTTACTGATGTTAAACATGTCTCAGGTATCTTAACTGAAACAAACTGTGCAGGCAGTTTTACAAATAGGCCTATGGAAAGGCCATCTGTCAGTCTTCAGAAAAGTAAAATTCAGTGCAGGGGAGTTGTTGTATAGACATGTTCTCTGTTGTTTTTTAATCTAAATTGTGGCTATTGTGATATTTTCAAGCTGCCCTTGTAAAGAGAGCATCATTGCATGAAAAGAGCAACAAATGCAGGAACAATTCCCGTTATTTTTAGCGTAAAATGCAAATAGCAGGATATGAGTGTCCTATATTGACTGGACTCAGCAGCAAAAGCTACACCAATAGGGGAAGATGGTGCAAAAATAGATGTAGTTAGAGAGCTGTTTTAAAATTTCTTTCAGCCCATGGACATACTAGGCAGCACTGGTCACAGTAGCTTTTGCTCCTGTTGGAAAGGCAAGGGGTGAATGCAGAAGAATTGTAGTTGACAGGCAGTAATTCAGTATATTGCTTTTCTCATACCTCCTGGTAATTTCTGCGTAAACAAACAAATGTATATTACTATTTAGTATTATAGTTAATTTTGAAATAGATCAAGGGGTTTTGTCAATGAACATGCTGATGAGTAGAGGAATTTGTTTAGCTGAGTACAGTTCTGAGTAGTGTGGGATTGTTTTAACAAGAACAACCGGGAAACTTTATAAGCCCTTGGATTTGTGGCATTCCAAAATCCATCTTGCGTTGAGGCATTTCAGTATTCACTATTAAATATTTTTTAATTCATTTTCTAAGTACTAATCCTTTTAAACTTTTTAATGCCTTTCACACAGCATGTAAACACTTTTCCACAACACACACCAGGTGGCATGTGGTTATTTTGAAAACAAAGACTTGAATTTTAGAAGCTGTTTACCTTTATGTTTGGCTTTCCTCTCCTAAGAAAGAGCTGACATGCCATGGGCTGTAAAAGCCTTCTTTACAGAGCTCTTCACTTACACGTTAGGTCATGTTTAAGGCAATCCATACATCCAGTTTGTGAAGTTTGTTGCCCTCTAAATAATCTGAGTACACCCTGCAAAGCAAAGTTTTACAAAATAATGTTTTCTTGCACTTGTAAGAATGGATCTGATTTGAAAGATTCTGACACATGAATGTCTTTTACAGGGCCTTGGGAAGACACTGCAAACGATTTCTCTTCTTGGCTATATGAAACACTACAGAAATATTCCTGGCCCTCACATGGTGTTAGTTCCTAAGTCCACTCTACATAACTGGATGAATGAATTCAAGAGATGGGTGCCTACGCTTCGAGCAGTCTGCTTGATAGGTGACAAAGACCAGCGAGTAAGTTTTAATGTGGCTGGTTTTCCTGAGTGAATCCCGCCTGTGATCTTGCTGCCCTTTACCTTCCATTCAGAGGGAAGGGTATTACTTGGAGTCATAGTGGATAAAAAGTAAGGCCTGCAAGTGATACCTATTTAAAATATAACCCGCTTAGAATTCACACATACGTTGCCCAGCTATTGCTTCATCGCTTTACACTCGGAATGTCTTGACCGAAGTTTTTCTCTCTCCTTTTTGTGAAGGCAGTACACTGTGTAGGCCAACAAAACCCAATAAATCTTAAAACAGGAAATAACACCTTTCATGTAAAGTGCTGTCATTTGTATGAATGTATAATTCTGTTAAAAGTTATTTGTTTTCTGGTCTACGTAGCACAGCACCTTGTATTGGCTGTAGCAGCAGTTCTTGCCAGGATTATGGGGTCTGTCACTAAGGAACTTTCCTGAAAGCACTTCACAGCCTAATGCTGGAGGGGGCAAGGGGAGTTGGCTGGTAAAAGTAGTATGCAAATGGGCCTCACTTGGCTTGAATTTTGTCAGTTAAATACAAAATACTGTCCAGTCTCTTATGAACTTACAATTTGAATCATTCTCTTTTTGTTACTTAAGTTTTGGTTCTTTGCTACTTTTTTTTATCACAGCAAAGAAAAAAATAATCTGACAGATCTCTATATGTGCCATCATATTCCAACTGCAGTTACCCATTTAGTTACGGAAGGAAGAGATATTAGTGCTCCCTTAAAATTTTGCTTTTGTCAGCAGATTGTTGTTCTTTTTTTTTATAAGGGCATCTAGCTCTTTTCAGAGTTTGTTGGGTTGAAATTGCAAAAGTATTGATGAAACTGAATACTTCTAGAGATCGTTGGTTCAGGTCTGATATCTTGTGGGTTTTTTAGTGCATCTCTTTTGAATCAAAAAGTTTTATTCTTTCTTCACTAAATTTCTTGCTTATATGAGTAAAGTTCTTGACGTTCATGCATCTCTGCATTTGGAATTCTAATTACTGTGTCCCTTTTAACCTTTGATGTCAGCATTCTAGCAATTGTTGAGCTAGCTAAATGAAGCTGTGCTTGTGATTATTTTTTATATTTAAAACCTACTATTTTTTAAATGTAAAATTAAAAAAAAAGGCAAGCCTAGAGAAAACTAATTTTGAATTCTAATTTTATGGTTCAGCTGTTGAAAACCCTGTGTTTGTATGCAGTGAAAGCCAGGAGTTAGGGCTGAAATCCCTTCTCTGCTCTGCCTCAAGGATTTCAGCAGCTTCAGCACTGACAGAACTGTCACTCTTTACAATGGTTGTATGCTTTTCCCTCCGTAATTAGTAGCAACATTGCATTAAAGTTTTAACAGCACTAATGTGTTCTTTTTGTTCCAGATGTGACAAAGCCTCAGTAACTAACTGTCACCTTGTTGTCTAGGCTGCCTTTGTCAGAGACGTGCTGCTGCCCGGAGAGTGGGATGTCTGCGTAACGTCGTATGAAATGCTTATCAAAGAGAAATCTGTGTTCAAAAAGTTTAACTGGAGATACCTGGTTATAGATGAAGCCCACAGGATTAAAAATGAAAAATCCAAGGTAATTGATACTTTCCCTGAGAGATACCTGTGGGGTATTAGGCGGTTGTTTGGGGACTAGTAATATTTTTATATTTGCTCATGTCTCAACGTCCTTCAGTTATCAGAAATTGTGAGGGAATTCAAGACTACGAATCGGCTGCTGCTAACTGGAACTCCTCTTCAGAACAACTTGCATGAACTCTGGGCGCTTCTTAACTTCCTTTTGCCAGACGTCTTTAACTCATCTGAAGTAAGTTTTCATTTCTGCCAACCAAATTAACTGACTTCTGCTGGTTTTCCAGGTTTGAAAACAGACCTGAATATGTGTAGCTAGGAGCATGAGTTACTGATAACGCTAGATGGGTGGTTAGAAATGCTTCCAGAATTGTGAAGTATAGCAGGGTGGACTGTTTTTCTCAGCTTGAATATTTGTAAGGGCTGTTGTGAGCTTAGCAGATGTAAGAGATATTTAAAATCACAATGTGAAGATGATGCCTACTGAATTTTAAAGTAGATTTAAACATTGTGGTGGCTAAGCCAACTAACTTTGGTCTTACATTTAACTGTAAGTGACCTTATTGTTCCTGTAAGGCTTCTTTCCTAGGAGTTGTAAAATACTATATATTGAGCGCTAGACTTCCCAAAGTGGAGCATGTGCATAACTGTTCTGATGAATTGGGAGTGTGACATCAGTAGAAGGGGAAGCCTTGTGGTGCATTACACCAAAATTGGGCTTTTTCCTTTTCATTTTTCAGTAATATGTTTCTTCCAGGTGGAATTTGTCCAATGGACTAATATGAGTGAGTTTTTTTCAATAGAAAGAACTCACTGATTTTATGCTTTGGGTTTTTTTCCTTCCAGTGGCATGGAGGGGTTTTTTTTTGGGGTTTTTTTCCTTTATTTGGGAGATGTTGCATTATAGAGCTCTCCATAAACATAGAGCAGAGGACAATTTGTTCTTTTCCTTACTGCCTATTTAAGAGAATCACCCGAGTTGGATTTATTCACCATTGCAATAACATTGCACCTTGAAAGGAAGCCTCTTACATAGCAGTTATTCTTTTGATACAGGACTTCGATTCATGGTTTGATACAAACAACTGCCTAGGGGATCAAAAGTTGGTGGAACGCCTCCATATGGTAAGTGTTTCTGCTTTTGGTGTGTTTTATTTACACTGCTTCTTGTGACAAAGTGTTAGGGGGAGACAACTTGTTTTAGAAGTTGTGGTAGACTTTGGGAGTAGGTTGGTGAAGCTCAGAAGAGTGTCTCTTCAAAAGGAGATTGGTTTGGAGGGGAGAGAAGGGTTGGTAGATCTGGCTTTCGGGGTTCTGCAGTGCTTACATTGAAAATGTTGTCTGTAAAGAGACTATAAATATTTCAGTCAGACAAAATTAAAAAGGAATCAAGGGGTATAGAACCATCTGAAAGATGATTTTGGCCTAATCCTTGAGTTTTCCAAAGCAAGCACATGTATATTCCCAGGTGTAATGATAACCTGTCCGTATAGATTGCTTTTTCAGGTCATCTGGTTATAGGTCTGGTGTTTGAGCATTTATGGTAGAAAATAATCTGCACTGCTTTTGTCCTTTCAGTGTTTCATTTTCCGAGATACATTTAATGACACCATCTCTTTCAGGTGCTACGACCATTCCTTCTGCGTCGCATTAAAGCTGATGTAGAGAAAAGCTTGCCTCCAAAGAAGGAAGTTAAAATTTACGTGGGTCTCAGCAAAATGCAACGAGAATGGTAATTCACATACTTGACTTGTGGTTAAGGCTCAGAAGGAATGTGCTGCTTGTGACTTGATCATTGTGTGGAACTTGATTTCATTCCCTCTGGTACACTCCCAACTTGTACATATTTCCTCGGCACGCTTTTGTGATGACAAAACCATGCACGTCAGGGAGAGGTACCTGGTGAAATAAGAGAGAGGGCAAGCTTTTGACTACACTTACCACGTAAAGAAAGGCCAGATTCTCAGAGTTACAAAAGTTTTTCCTTTCTTTGATGTAGGTATACACGGATCCTGATGAAGGATATAGATATACTGAATTCAGCTGGGAAGCTGGACAAAATGAGACTGTTGAATATCCTCATGCAGCTGCGAAAATGTTGCAATCATCCGTATCTCTTTGATGGAGCAGAACCTGGTCCACCTTACACAACAGATATGCATTTGGTCACCAACAGTGGCAAAATGGTAGTACTGGACAAACTGCTGCCGAAGTTGAAAGAACAAGGTATGCATCTTGTTGTTTGAGAGCTGTTTGCTTCAACAGTAAAAATGCAAGTCAGTGCTTCTCAGTACACTGAGTATTTCTGTGTATCCTGAGCAAAAGCCAGCACACTAGCCAGGATTATTGTTGGTTTCTAGCGTGATACCAGCTTGTCAAGCACTCTGTATCTTAACCAGCTGATACAAAAACAATTTTTGAACTGCCTTCATTAATACCTCAATCAATAGGTCATTGTGGGGTTTTGTGATGATGAAGTGTTTTGATTTCTTTTTCTCTTTTCTTCTTTTGTTTTCTTTTTTTCATGCCGGATAAATTGAAACCACAGAAACATCAGTTGGTCTGGGCTTTAGGTTTTCTTTATTAGTATTATTGGCTGTTTGAAACATAATCATGTGGTATTGTAGTCACTCCTTTGATTTGCTGTCAGGTACCAGTTCAGATTCCAAGTCTTCATGTAGGGTTAAAGTCAAATCCTTTGTGAAATACTGGTCTTACTTGCAGGATATGGTTTTGAACAGCACCTGAATTTTTTCAGGAGAGTCTTTAAGGTGTGCACACATGGGGCAACACTAAGTTACTTTAAACTTATTTGATACTAGGGACAAAGCTCTGGAGTACATTACTGTAAAGCTCATCTGACACAAAAGTTTTTACTCTGAAATAAAGTTTTAACTCATCATTTTAATGCAGAAGAACCCCTCCCAAATCCAATCCTCAGTCCTAGGTAATATAATAGTAACCTGTACTCCATAGCCAGTTATCATTCAAGCAGCTGTGGTGACACATGTCACTGTAAGGCTAAAAAAACCAGAATATGGTGGTTACTGTGCTTTTTTTGATCTTGACTTCCTTCTGCTGTGAGGCTGCTTGTCGAGACGTGACAGTTAAAATTGGACTGGTCTTAAATTAAATGGTTGTCTTAAAAGAAAGTTTAGTATTAGACCTCGAGTCCAAAGGACAAAAAAGTCATACTAGGAGAATATAGGGGGAAGTGGAAGTGAAGTCAGTAGTTCTGTGTGTATGCATAAAGTACTGTACATTTCCTTTTTTTGGAGGTTGTCCTTGGCAGGTAAGCAAACAGACAAGTCTCTAAGAAGAGCTTACTTTATTTCTAGATAGCTGAAATCCAAAAGAAATACTTGAAAATGTCATTCTTTGTACTCCTTGATATGTTTATATTTGTGTTATCATCCTTCTCTGCTTTGTCTGTGAACATTTTGATAAAGGAGTACAGCAAAAAAGGGAAGCAAAAAGACAGCCACTAACTCGACTCTGATGTAGAGAAAGGCAAACAGGTGCCGTGGCAAGCACAGGAGCCTGCCAGTTAGCTGCTATTGCTCTGAACAGTTACTATGAATTCAGTTTAGCACACTCCAGTCACATTTTTTGTTATCTGGAACTCTCCGAGCCCCACGTTGGGCACCAAAAAGGACTGTTGTGGTCCCCACATGGCTGCTAGGAGAGCAGTGGCTGCAGCCTTGCCTTAGACATTGGGTTTAGATGTTCTAATGACTTTTTCCTTCTGCTCTCCTTCCCTTTCTCTAATACAAACTTGCAGCCTTTGGTAAATCTTCAAGTTTTGCTGAAAACATAAGAAAGCCTTTTACCCAAACAGGTTCAAGAGTCTTAATCTTCAGTCAGATGACCAGAGTCCTAGATATCTTGGAAGATTACTGTATGTGGCGAAATTATGAGTATTGTAGGCTGGATGGACAAACACCACATGACGAGAGACAGGTATTTAGAGTTTTAAGTCTTTTATTTAAACAAAAATAGTACTCGTAAGACATTTGGTTGAACTGTTCCCTGTTTTCTTCATTTAGGCATCTATCAATGCATATAACGAACCTGGTAGCTCCAAATTTGTGTTCATGTTGAGTACACGGGCAGGAGGCCTCGGAATCAATTTGGCTACTGCTGATGTTGTAATCCTCTATGATTCAGACTGGAATCCACAAGTGGATCTTCAAGCCATGGTAAGAATATGTTCTTCTTTCGTCTCTTTCTCATGGAACTTTCTTTCAGGTGTGTGGCATGATCTGTTTCCAAAAAGAAATTGATATTTTCCCTGGTTTAGCACAGATTTGTACGACTGACTTTTTATGCCC
>JANVCC010000062.1:13092099-13139141 GCA_025345505.1 Todiramphus chloris collaris
CTTTTCTTGCTTTCTTTGCCCTTTCTCCCTCTTCTTTTTTCCCCTTGCTCTCTCTTCCTTGCTCTGTTTTTTTTTCCCCTGCTTGTCCCCTCTGGCACAATCTGCTGCTGGGAGTCTCTGGGATTGCTTTGTTGCTTCTGCTGAACCCCGCGAGTTGCCCAAGTTCGGGGCGGCTTTTCCCGCCTCCCTCGCTCCTGCCGCCTTTCCCTGCCCTGGCCCTACCCCTGTCCCGGGCTGCCCTCGTTCCAGCTTTGCTCTGTAACGCCCTGCGCTGCTGTGCCCGGGGCAGCCAGGCCTTGTCTCTTCTATCCCTGGGAGCAGTGATGACAACGCACACACTTTGGCTTTATTGAGTCAGGAACTGCTGCAAAGGGAAGGATTTAGGAAGGGTTAGTTTGGCAACTGTGAGAACATCAACTGTGGCAAAGCTTACGGCGAGACCTCCTGTCCCAAGTGGTGTTTGAGCTTCATTGGTGTGTGACAATGCCAGCGTGCGGGAGCCAGAGGGAGACTGTGCTCTTACTTTATGGGTTGCGGTCAGGTTTTTTTCCTTTAGAATTTCCTTTACTGAGAGAAAAGGCCGTGGCATGTAGGGGGAAGTGTAAGGGGGAGAGAATTCCTGCAATGCTCCTTTCCTCGTGTACGCTCCTGAGTTACCTGCTGCCCTCCACTGCCTCTGCCCTGCAGGAAGGCTGGTGGACCAGAACCTCAATAAGCTCGGGAAGGATGAAATGCTGCAGATGATCAGGCATGGAGCCACCCACGTGTTTGCCTCCAAGGAAAGTGAGATTACAGATGAAGACATTGATCATATCTTGGAAAGAGGGGCAAAGAAGGTGAGATGGATAAAGTCTTTTAAGATAAATAAAGGAGGTGCTGTGTGGATGCTGAAAAGCTGCTAGCAGAGGAATTTTCTTAGGTTCTCACAATATTCGGTGAGAATCCTGCCTTTCTCACACGTGGTATGAGAAACAGTAGGATGGTTTTGTAAACTAGACTAACACCTGGTGTTTCGATAAGTTCTGTTTATGGTACATTGGAAAAATATTTTGAAATAGGTGCTGTAGGACTTTAGCCAATCACCCTAGGAGGTGGGTGATCACTGACCAATCGCCCTATGGGGCTAGGGTATAGAAAACGGGGTTGTAAATGAAAGTTGCTTCTTTTGCCTGCTCTTGCTGAATTTATATGTTACTGCATCTCTCCGCTCCCGGCATAAACAGCAACAGTGCTGTTGTAGAGGTAAATGTGCTGTACAAAGAGCAAGCCAGCCTAGCCCTGCAGAAGGACCTGGCTGTACCTTGGAGAGAAAGGGGTTTTGCGAGTGGAGGTTTTCATACTGGTCAAACGCCAGGGGTTCTTCTACTCTTGCAATAATGAAGTACCTTTCAAAATCATTCTTGTCTTTTCCCCCCTCCAAGACTGCAGAAATGAATGAAAAACTTTCCAAGATGGGTGAAAGCTCCCTCAGGAATTTCACAATGGATACGGAGTCCAGCGTGTACAACTTTGAAGGGGAAGACTACAGAGAAAAACAGAAGGTAAGAGCTGCATGGCTTCCAGAGGGAAGCACCAAGCTGTACCATTGAACCGCCACTTGAGAGGTACTGGCCACAACAGAGTATCTTTGACACAGTCTATACCTTGTATTAGGTTCAGTTAATGCCCTAGATGTAGACCTAGCTTTCTATGAAACTTAGTCTTGATGATTTTTGGGGTGGTGGGATTTGTTTTTATAGATGGCATTTACAGAGTGGATCGAGCCACCTAAACGAGAACGGAAAGCCAATTATGCTGTGGATGCTTATTTCAGAGAGGCTCTTCGGGTCAGTGAGCCAAAGGCACCCAAGGTGAGTAGGCTGGTTTGTTCAGTTGGCTATGATAGATGGCGAAAGCTGCAAGTGAGAGCTTCATAAACTGTTCTATTGGCTTTTATAAATGGGGGAGGCAATTTTCCTTTAGAAAAATCTGAATGACTTAAACTGTGGTGAGAAGAAAGCACAGGATGAAACTTAAAAGACGTTTGTTAGGGGAGGGTAAGACCAAGGTGTTTCTTAGTTTATTCTCATTTAACTGGTTCTGAATTTCCCTTTCCTATGGAAGATTTTTTTATTGCTGCTTAAACGCCTGAACTTTGTTCAGGGGCTGCATGTCTGATTCTTTCCCCAGCCGCCGCCTCCTAAAGACCCTCTCAGCTTTTCTCACAGGTCTTTTACTTCTACAACTCTTCACGGTCATAGTTCTCTCTTGCACGGTGTGACTGTTTGGGGTTGGTGGGGTTTTAGTTAAGACAGGGCATTCTTTTAATAAGCCTTGGGGATTTTTGGTCATCAAGTGAAATGAATTATTACAAGCAGACAGATTCTGGAGGTGAAATGGAGTCAAATCTAAACTTTGTATGTATTTCAGGCTCCACGGCCTCCAAAGCAGCCAAATGTACAGGATTTTCAGTTCTTTCCTCCACGCCTCTTTGAACTATTGGAAAAAGAGATTCTCTACTACAGGAAAACAATTGGGTACAAGGTAATTGAAGAATTCCCACATTGTGGCAGTTCACTGCAACAGTAGGAGAGAATGTACCTGTCCTGCCTTTCACACCAAATGAAATTAGATTGAATAAAATCCTGTTGAGATGGACAAATGATTAGGTTCTACTGAACAGAAAAGCGAGTTAGCAATGATCTGTGACACACTAATCCGACTTTACAACCGCAAAACCTTCCAGGTACCTCGCAATCCTGACCTGCCAAATGCAGCCCAGGCACAAAAGGAGGAGCAGCTTAAGATTGATGAGGCTGAACCTCTTAACGATGAAGAACTAGAAGAAAAAGAGAAGCTTCTAACCCAGGTATAGTTTGGTCTTTAGCAAGACTGAAGTCAGCTGAAGCTTGCTTTGTATTTCACAGTGTTAGAGGAACATTTCTTGGTCATTTACTCACCTATGCCATAGTTAACACAGCTGTAAATTCATAAAACCAGTTTTTTCTACTAAGATCCAACTGCAGAGAAAGCAGAGGTTAGAATGATGGAAGCGTTAGAAGCCCTTCCAACAACTCTGTTGAAAGAAATCTGGAGAGAGACAAATAGTGAACATCTGTGCAATGTTTCCTTTTGATTGCTCTAAAGGGATTCACGAACTGGAATAAAAGAGACTTCAACCAGTTCATCAAAGCTAATGAGAAGTGGGGCCGTGATGACATTGAGAATATAGCACGAGAAGTAGAAGGAAAAACCCCAGAGGAAGTCATTGAGTATTCAGGTAACTTTTCAAGTAGTCAGCTCTGTGTGAGTCTGTATCCACTGCTGCTTTCCTAGCTGCCTGCAAACCTGGTAACATCAAACTTCTGAGAGCTTCTTAGACAGCTCTTGAGGACTTTCAGGGCAGAATTGTACTGATGGCTTTGGGATCTACTGATCTAGATTTTACTGTGTTCTGCCCGTGCCTGATGAGAGGTGTACTAAACTGTGCATATAATCTTGTTACTGGCCCACTGTAATATGGCCTAAATCTACTTCTAACTGCATGGTGCTGTCTTGTTAACTTCTGCAAAATGAAACGCTAAGAAACACCACTTAGCCTGAGAGATTTCACTTTTCCTTGGATTCATGAACCAGGAGTTTTCTTTACTCTTTACACCGTTAGTATCTCATCCTCATCAGTAAACATTTTGTGACTGAATATATAATGGCCATTGCTTTTTGTAACCTAAGTGCACTTGGCTACTTACCTCTGATGTCTCGGGAGCATTTTCTACTGTAGTGTGGCTGCAAGGCCCTGGGACTGAATTTCTAAAGGTATAAAGCAGCTTACAGATGTGAAAAGCTCTTTAAAAAACCCCTTTGATTCAAACACACAGTTGTCTTCTTTTAGACACTTGCTCTTCAGCCGCTCAGTTTCCCTCCAGCTTGGTTTTTAAGGTTTTAAAAAAAAAAAGTTAACTTGTAAGATGCATGATAAGAAACTCATGGATTGTTCCTTTCTTAGCTGTGTTCTGGGAAAGATGCAATGAACTCCAAGACATAGAGAAGATCATGGCTCAGATAGAAAGAGGAGAAGCCAGAATTCAGAGACGAATCAGCATAAAAAAAGCACTTGATACAAAGGTATCTTCCCCCTGTGTTGCTTGCTTCCTTTAATTCCCTGTGCCATCGAGGGGAGATGCAGGACTTTGTCTAGCCAGTGTGGTATTTGCCTCTCCTGCGTATTCCTCAGCAGGTGCTTTGCTGTTCTGTAGAAGTGCTGCCCTGGCTGAGCGCTGCGATGGTAAAGCTAGCTATGACCTGCCCTGATGTTCCTAACAGTCATCTTTAGCATAGGGCAAACAGTTCAGAGAGCTGTGCAACAACCTCCCCGTAACTACAGGTGTTCTTTTGGACCTGTGTATCCGGAAATGCTATGTACACGTTTAGAGCACTGAAAAATGGAAGACCTAGCAGGCAGAGGAGCCTTGCGTTCTGATCTGTGTCTCACCAGCCAGGGTTTGGTCATGAACAGATCTGTATTAAGTTAAGCCAGTGTGTCAGAATTCCAGACACACTCTTCGGGATTGACCAGTTGGTTATCTCTTCTAGGAAAGTCTGGGGAAGATGGTGTCTCACCTGGTTAGACTGAATGCAGCTGAACTGTGTGCTACAGTCTCACGTACCTTTCTGTTCTTAACTCTGATTTTAACACTTCCTGAGGATTTGGATGTTAAAAAGAATCCCCGCCATTTGAAACCTGGCACATTGTTACTATTTTTTAATGTAGTTACAGGTTTAAAGTCTGCTGTTAATCAAAAGATCACAAACAAAGCTGCCTGTGGTTTAACCAGAATTTCTCAGTTCAGATGGTGTGGGTAAGTGTAGTACCTAGAACCCACGGTGCCTCGCCTCTGCTGACTGAGACTATAAAGGGTGTAGTTTTGTAGCTTAGTATTGTTCATCTGCCTGTCTTCACATGATGTATCACTCCATAATAAACACTTCCACGCTAATTCTGAGCCATTTCTTAGCTTTCTATGATTGTATTTGTTCTGTTTAGATTGGCAGATATAAAGCCCCTTTCCACCAGCTAAGAATATCATATGGTACTAATAAAGGGAAGAATTACACGGAAGAGGAGGATCGCTTTCTAATCTGTATGCTTCACAAGCTAGGATTTGATAAAGAAAATGTCTATGATGAATTACGGCAGTGTATCCGAAACTCCCCGCAATTCAGATTTGACTGGTTTCTCAAGTCCAGAACTGCAATGGTAAGTACTTACCTGGTTTGCTTTTCTTCCTAAATACCTATGACAACACAGCTACACACCAGGCTACTTAAATAGCTTCTGAAAGACTGAGGTATGGGCACGTGCACAATACATTAAACTTCTATTGGCTTCCCAGCAGCTGTAGTGGATGGCAAACACAGTACACTAAAAGCTCTTATGGGAGAAGAAATTCCAAATTCCAAGGTACTGTTTTTCAAAATCAATGTGAATTTGAGTTAAATACAAACATGTTTGAAAAAGCAAACATCTGTCATCAAATCCACTCCTGTGAAGCCAGCCACTATCAAAAAATATTTATTTCCTTTTTTGCTGTGCCAAGATACCGCAAAAACCCTTACCTTATTTCAGATATTTAAAATATTCCTATACGATTATTACATAGAGGCTGCCTAATGTGGTGAGTGAGTATGTTGTGCAATTTAGGAGCTGCAAAGGAGGTGCAACACTCTGATCACCTTGATTGAAAGAGAAAACATGGAACTGGAAGAAAAGGAAAAGGCAGAGAAGAAGAAACGTGGACCAAAACCATCGTCGGTAAGACGTAAAACAATGTTTCAGTGGAAAAGCTCATTTTGAAGATGGTGCTTTTCTAATTGTCTAGGAAGAGTGATATCTAAAGTTACTTTAAAAAAAAAAAAAAAAAGACAAAATAGAAAAAGCCCACTTTCTAGGGCAGTGCCAAGAGCTACTGAAAGTTCATGCTGACTAAATTTAAAGTACTGCTTAAATGCACAGGCCTGGTTTGTACAGGAACACCTTGTTCAAGTTATTGTTGCTTAGAGATGTTGTATCAAAAACTTAGAAGCACAGCTTACTTTGCAGATATGCAGAAATCATTAAGAGTGGTAGATTTTCTTAGAAATATCCACACACAATATTTAATAATAGTATTTTCTATAAATAGGAAGCTTTCTAACATTCTTAATTCACTTCTATATGCTGTTTACCTCTACAAAACCGAACTCTTCCAGATTTGGAAGAGCATCCTGAGGAGGATGCACATATTCTCCATATTACAATGTGTGCAATGTATCCCATTTTAAAGCTGCCAGGGTGTAAATCATCTCCTTCTGCTTTGCCTTGATGCGCATCGCTTGCTTACCACCTTTTTGTATCCCAGTAACAGACTGAGAAACTTACCTTACAGGCACAGAAGCGCAAAATGGATGGTACTCCTGATGGTCGTGGAAGAAAAAAGAAGCTAAAGCTGTGAATGAAGAATTTTTGTAATCACTAAATTTAAAAAGTAGTTCTTTAATTTACGGGTCTTCATAAGATGTACTGTATAATGCTCAACTATTATGTCATTAAAGGACATCGGGTTCATCTGTTTACTGAACTAGAAACATAGTACTTAATGTAGTTTCACTTTTTTAAATGCAACAGCTGTGCTGAATTTTTTTTACCATTAACACTTGAAGTAATAAATAGGCTTCATTTATTAATAAAGCTTCACGTGACTTTTTTTCATGAATGTTTTCACTTGAGTATCTATTTCTTTAGTTATCCTCCGTGGGTTTTTTCCTGCTAGGGTGGTATGAGCACGTTTTCCACTGTGACCAGTTGGGTTTTCTTGTTACGAGCCACCACCTCCATTTAAGTTAATTTTTACTGCCCAAATATGCTCCATTCTTGACATTCCTGGAAAGGACAGGTTTTACCTCAAGAACTAGTGATCAACATACATACAGATTGCATCAAAACGATAACATTTTCCTGCTTAAAATCTGTGCCAGAGGAAAGGTAACTCAGGGAGACTTGCTGAGCTTTGTACTTAATTTAGAATGGCAGAACTGTTTCCACCGACAAACAGCAACAAGTCAGAACAGAAAACGTAACAATACATAAACCAGCCCACTTCTCTCAGACAGCTGTGGCAAAATGCAGAGACAGTCTCGATGACTGTGAAAAGAACTGGTGCTTATGCTGCCTGGCCATCCACACTGCTCACCGAGCTGCTCAGACAGCACCCTGCAGGAGTGTTTCCTACATTGGCCTTTCTTATCTATCTGGCACATAATGACTCATTCCATGGTGTGTTTCCCAGTGTCAGAATTTTCCCAATGTAGCATAATTTTGGAATGTACTAAGGGGAAAAAAAAAAAACAAAAAAAAACCCCAACAACAAACCCCACAAACAACAACAACAAAACCCCAAACAACAAACGCTCAGTTTGCATTAAGTGGTCCTGGCTCACTTTTGGCCCTCTTAATAAACACAGACCAAAAGGCAGCACTGTTGTGCAGGAGAAGTGCATCCCTAGAAAAAACAGTTTTTTGGAGCTTAAGCACTTAAGCAAGACTAGACTTAAGAAATCTTCATCCATGAATCCTCAGCTTTTTCAGGTACAGTGGTGAAGTTCTTACTAGTACATTAAATGAGTTTCTATTTGCAGACAGCAGCTGAAAACAGGTTCCACAGCCATAGTTTGCTCTGCAAAAACTCAAAAGAACTTGGTATGTACAACAGTTAGGAGACAATCCACAACACTTTAAAAGCTGAATTATCATGGCAGCCGTAGACAACATCAGCCTAACTGCTTACACTTAGCATACCCTAAACAAAATGCTGTGATGCTGAAGCCTTCCTTTAAAAGCATCTGTCTGAATACCATCCCTTCTCACCAGAAAAAAACTACAAGCAGCCTTTTTGTTTAGGCTTGTTTACAGCTAGCCTAAATAAAAACCTTTAGAAGCAGCAGAAGGGAAAGATTTATTCAACAGCTGAGCAGCACTTCCTTTGTGCTAGCAGTTCTCAAGTGCCAGCATGCAGAAAGCAAAAAGAACTAAACCTTCATCTCCCAAATGGCATCCTACTAGTTATAGAGATTTCTTCTTTCAACTAAAAGTAAAAAAGTATTTGCTGTAGATGATGCAAGTGTGCTCCCCCAGTGCCAGATAGACAAATAAACTACTTTTTAGAAGTGTTTCCCTGTATTTTGATGCTGTAAGGCCTTCATCAAGCTGAAGAAGATAGGCAATTACTGTACAACATGGGAAAGCTGTCATTAGTATTGTTCTGAAGTACTAGAATCTATTTAAGCGTGTTTGAAAGCACTTAACATCAGCACCTCAGCATCACCATTCTGGTTTTCTAACATGGCTTTACAACAGAGTTGTAGTGCTCTCCTTACAGATAACTGCAATTACAGCCTTACCTGTGCGTCTCCCACTGCTGTCCAGATGCCTGAGGTCCTCGTTAAAATTTGAAACAAAACTTCGAATCACTCATTTAAAAGAGCACCATCATCTACTGCTTAGCTTCCATTCTGATACCACTACCTTATTCCTATCCCAGCAAAAATTATTTAAAAGTAAACTTACACCCCCACCTCCCCCCTCCCAAAACCAAAACCATTTATATGAAACCCAGATACTGTATGTGTACTCAAAACCAGCATCCTTCTAAGCACCAGCCTTCCATGGTTGATGTAAGTCACGTTTACAGCTGTGTATATTTAGATCATTAAAGAAAAACCAGGGTTTAAAATAATAAATAAATTTTTAAAAAGAAAAGAAAAAAAAAATCAAGTCCCATTGATGGAGTACTAGCTTGAATGCTATATATAAATAAGGCACTCACACATGAACCTAGCACACAGCAACCCTGTCAGAAACAGCTGCCCATTACAAATAACTGAACCAGCATTAGAACCAGAGAGACACTTCTCTGTGCAAATGACTGTGCCAAGAGCTAGGTTTGAGCATCTGTTTTTTGGTGGAATTACACGTTAAAAGCCAAGCCCCTGAGAAACTGGCTAGACTTCTGAGCTGTCACTGCTGCTGTGTCCCGTGGGCACCGTGTCACTGTGGCTGGAGTGGCTGATGCGCGCTTTGCTTTTCCCAGCAGAGGGTTGTTTCCTCTGCTTCAACCAAGAAAGCGTTATGACCACGGTGCAGATCAGAACCAGCGGTCCCGTCAAGCCTCCAGTAATGAGCACAGTACTGTCTCCAGCGTCTCCGTTTGTCACTTCCAGAGCTGGCCTGCGGTGCGGTGTGCCAGCTGGGACCACGTCTTTCTGGATGACGACAGCTTTGTCAGAACGGTCAAGCACAACACGCTGAGCATCTGTGCCGCTGCTTCTGTCTGCTCCAATGTCTTCCACAAGGAACGGGGTGTCTGGAGCGGCTCTTCTGCAGCGTTCAGGGGCTGCGGTGCTACCTCTGCCTTTAGCAGAGGGCAGCACACGGTGGGAGTCAAGACTTCTTTTGCCATTATGCCTGTGTGCTTTTTCCTTCGACCGGACCATGTAAATAGTGTGAATGTACCATTCTCAGCCAGCTGCCACCTTAAAAAAAAACCCCAAGTACATAAACCCCACAAACCAGAGCAACTCCCACCAAGCACATTTGCTATAAACTGGGAAACACCAAGCATCAGATTCATGCAGACAGATGTCTGTAGTTTGCTGCCAAATACGTCTAATTAAAGTCACCAGCAGAAATAGTCACTGCAGATAGGATTAATTTTTTCTTAATGCAGCCTGCTGAAGTAGGTCAGATAAACTATGTTCTAAGAGAGCTGCTTTCTTTGTGTTAATGCAGAAAAGCACTTCCCTAACAAAACACTGACCTCCATTTAGACAAGAAGAGCCCCCAGTTCAAGAGACAAAAAAACCCAACTTCAGTCTGAGCAAGCAGCACAGTGCATAGTTCTCATATACAAACCAATTACTATTTTTTTCCCCCACTTGAAAGAAGATAAAGTCAAATTTCTTTGTTTTTCCCTATGTAAAAAGGAACAGCACAATCTGCAGCAGGTAGCTCAGTGTTACAAAGCAATGTTGTTACTGTTTCCATGCTGTTAGGGAGAGGGAACAGATTGTGAACGTGTTGCTGTAATGAAGGAAATTGGATGATTTGTGTCAATAAGATGTGACAACAGGGGGTTGCTGTTAAAAGGGAACAGGTAAACCAATCACTTAAACTGGTTTGCTCTAACAAAAGCACCAAGTCAGGTATGGAAAGGTACCAAATGTATTCTGCTATATTGGGGACTCGGCCCTCCAGGACATCATCCCCGCTCCCACCAGATACAGGCCTGGCCGAGGCCTGAGTTGTAAATGTCATCATAAATCCTAGCCTAGTAGCCTTGTAAACTGTAGCTTGTTTTACCTAACTGTAAACTGTGTCTTGTCTTACATAGTTGTAAGTTGTGTTTTGTCTCCCATAGCCTTGAAAGTTATCAAGGTTTTCCTAAATCCTGTAGCCTGTCTTGTGTAGTTTTGGTCTTTGTAGATAAGGGAACTAACTCGCAGGCAGGAAGATAGGAGACAGGAGAGCCTCCCTGATAAGCCAGATCACACCAACCCTCTGATTCCTGACTCATCATTTTGAGACAAAAGGTGAAAAGTACATTGCGAGGAAGACTGAGGGCCTTCCTCCTGAAGACCCCGGCCCACGACCACCAGACACCAGTGTGCAAGTGCCAAAGGGAGGCGACCTATGATAATGAGTTCCTGGACCTGATTATAATAATCCAACCCCACAGAATGAATACGTAGTTAATGCTGTTGGATATGCATGATTTAGTGTAATAAATGCCTGCCTGCTTGGCATCTTGTTGTGTGTGTTGGTGGAGCACAGACTCCCCGCGCACCCAGCGCTGCTTGCTCATTCCCCATCACTAATAAATTCTTATTTTTCTATTTAAAGACTATTTTGCTCTCATTTATAACATTGCTGAACTTTGCGGGTAACGCGGTGCGGGTGATTACCTGCACGCTCTGTTCTCCACAGTCAGCTTTTAGCATGACAGAATTTCCATGATACACTTACTGGACAACTTAACTTACTTGGAAGAGTGGAGCAGACGACAGGCTGAAACCATCAGAACCAGGCTGCTTTACTAGAGGAAAAGCACCTGCATGATCAGCTGCTAACGTAGCATGAAACTCCAAGTTTCCAAAGGCTCTTGCTCGTGTCTCAGGTTGAGCTTTATCCTAAAGAAAGTACGTTTGGTACTTACAGATTGACATGGGATCCAGGGATCTAAAAATGCATGCTACCATCACTCCTTGTTTACGCACCAGGATCTTGAGTCTGTACTGGAGGGAGGGCGGCCAGCCAGGCACCTGTATTCCCAACTGTCTGGGCTGTACTTGATTCGCGCCGGTGCAGAGGAACACATCGCAATGGTACAGCTGAAGGAGGCACCCAGATTCTGAACGGGATCCACCATCACTCAGCCAGAGATTTCAGATCCTAGTAAAACAGATTAACACACTTTACACAATTGAAAATTATTAAATGAAGTTATTACTATACCATTGTTCTTACAAATTCTCAGGGCAGTGAGTGTTCCACAGGGAGTGGAGTATCTCCCTGCTGAGGAAAGGCTAAGGGAGCTGGGGCTCTTTAGCTTGGAGAAGAGGAGATTGAAGGGTGACCTCGGTAATGTTTATAAATATGTAAAGGGTGAGTGCCAGGAGGACGGAGCTAGGCTCTGCTCAGTGACATCCAACAACAGGACAAGTGGCAACGGGTGCCAGCTGGAACACAGGAGGTTCCATAGAAACATAAAGAGAAACTTTTTCACAGTGAGGGTGACAGAACCAGAACAGGCTGCCCAGGGAGGTTGTGGAGTCTCCTTCTCTGGACACAGAACCCACCTGGACATGTTCCTGTGTGACCTGCTCTAGGTGGTCCTGCTCTGGCAGGGGGGTTGGACTAGATGATTTCTTCGAGGTCCTTTCCAACCCCTAACATTCTGTGACAGGAATTGTCCAGTCTTAAGTGTATTTCCCTGGCACATGATGACAGTATGTCCCATGACTGTTGCTACTAATTTATCATGGGCTTTAGTCTTAATTTCTGTTACAATTTGCACTGACATCTATTTCTTACAGTGCAGCTCTTTTTTGAGCAAGCGTTTCCGTTCTCTTCACTAGAGGGCAACCCATATTCACATATAAGATACTACCCAACCTGACAGCATATCAAGCAAAACAATTTTTAAGAGGACATTTGGGTTTCAGACTGGTAACTCAAATAGGGGAGCTTAGGTTAAAAGAAATTAAACCCAAAATTATTTCTAGTCCAATACTACCATTTTCAGGAGTTTCATGAAAAAGCTTTATTTGTTCACTGTGCTGGGCTAAGATCAAAGTGATGTAGATAAATATATACAGCTGAGTGGATATGTGTGACACTTAAAAAAGGCTGTTCTTTGTGTGTCTGTTCTTGCAACCATACTCATCACACAGTTACAAATGCAATGCCTGTCTGAGGGAACAAAATTTCTTTGAACCTCTCTGGCTCCTTTATAAGAAAGCAGGAGGAAAGGTCAATGGATGCATTCATTCTATCCCAAACTCCTGCATACTCCACCCTGAACAAAATACAATTTAAATTATGCTGTTACATGGTCAGTGGCAAATCGCATGACATTTCTTAACTGTCAAATGCAGTAGAATGATGTATTCCCAAGTTTATCATTCCCTGAGCAAAGACAACGTCATGACTGACCAAACACACGTTCAACACAGAAAGGATGCAATTATCTTATGCTAATCATAACTCATAAGTGCAGAGTTGTTGCTATTTCCACATTTCCTAAAAGGTAACTTTCCTCGTGTGCTAACATGAGATAAAAATACCAATCCATAATGCAAATGGCAGCAAATCAGACAAAACCTTGTCTTCAGGTGTACACCTTCATTCATTTGGAAAGCATGAATTGAAAACACTGCAGAGAGCATATCTTGAAACAGCAACAGATGAAGGGACGTCAGAAACACTTCAATGTTTTCATGCCACAGTTGCTCATGTTCTCTCCTTTCAGCAGAAACAGAATGCCTTTGAAAACAATGGTATTGAAATAAAAACTCCCCACCTAATGGCTTTTCATTCTTGAGGTCAGCACAGGTAAAATGCACCATCCAGTGCTGTCAAGCATGGCAGCACATTAGAGCAGACCAAAAATACATTAAAAATGGAAGGCACTCCAATGAAATAGAATGCCATGTCAGTGGCCTAAAAGGCCACTAATTCAAAAGATTCCTGCAGTGCAAGTTATTTGACAAGCTTTGCTGTATGAGAATTCACATGTCTTTGCTGATGAATGCTTTAAAACTTTATTAAAAATCAAAAGTCTTTGCAAACCCCTTAAAAATTCTGTTTAACTTGGGAGTAGTGTAGCTTTGGTTTTGTTCTAAAGCTGCTTGAAAATGGCTCATCAGTTGGAAATTATTTGCCTTTTAAGTCGTGCACCTTTCTGTCTGAAAGTGGTAAAATTACACTACTGCACCATCCTTTGCAAGGTCTGCAGAATGTGTTCATTTGTGGGCATGAGGAGACAGACGCACAAAACCTGCCTACTAACAGGAGAATTACTTAGCTAGAGGATGGTACACTGACTTGGATACAGTAACACAAAGTGAATTCGTAAAATCAGGAGTAAAATTAGAGGAATACCACCTACCTGTAAGAGTAGCTAGTTGTGTCAGATAAATACAGTCACTAGCACGCACAAACCTCACCAGGTATTGTTTGACCAGTAACTACATTCTGCCAGTTTAGGTGATGTAATTCCAAAGAAGGATTGGCAACAAGCTGCCAGAACTGCCCTATTTCAGTTTGTGTTACCAAAGGAAACAACAAAACACCATTTCATTTTGCTGAATTGTTTTACACTTTTACATTGTGCATTGCCAAGAACACCTCTCCTCAAGCGACCAGATAGCGTCACACTTCTAGATGTTATAAGCAAGCACGTGACTTCCCTGCTGCTGTATCAGAGTCTGCAAGAACTGTGCAGCTCAGAGAATTACAAAAGCCTTTACTCTTGAACCTTCTCAGGTGCTTGCTTCAGTCAAAAACCTGAGAGGTCACTCAGAATTAAGGCATCATAGTTCTTGCCTAGAAAAATAGCACCAAGCTTCAAGATAAAAGGCTGAGGGTCCTTATATCAGCCTGGATCAGTCCCTGGATCAGGTCCCTGGCTGAACAATCTAAGTCTTTGGAAAGCAAAAGGTAAGAAAAAATGTGGAAAAAATCATATACTACCAGAAAACTGTCAGATTTTCCCTAGGGTTTCACACAGACACACCTCTCCCGTGCAATTTATTTACAGCAGCACCTATCAAACATGAGTGACAAGGCCTCTGAAGGAAATCCCAGGTCAATGAGAATTACTAGCAAAGCTGTTGCTAACTTTAACATGGGCAGATCTTTACCCTGCAGACCTGGGACCATGTTTGAGCAAAATGCACGAACTGATTCACACTTCAGATCATATTCTAATTTCTTCTAAGAGCTCATTTTTAGTACCTAGAAGTATATTATACAATATTTTCCTTAATATTTTATGAATTGCAAATACTCTTCAGTGCATTTCAGTAGGATTCCTTTATTCAAAGGGAACTTTAAGTTTTAAAATCCGATTCCACACAAGGTTCAAAAGCCTGAACCAGTCCCACTGTAGCTTTCAGTATCATCAAGCTCTCTCGACTCTTTTGGCAGCCGTAACTGAAAACAAGGACTGCAAGGAGGGCAGCAATGACAGGAGTGTCAAAAGGTCAAGTGTACTAAAAAACTACAGAATAAAAAATGTGACCTCTACAGGTAAATACAAGAGTTACTCATACACAATATCAGTGAACATAAACCAGGTTGGAGGCATTGCAGTAACCAAGTCTAAGTTGAACTTTGCTTAAAAATCACCAAAGAAAAATAACAAATGCTTCCAAAATCAAATATGGTAAAGTCAAACATAACCTCTCTAGGTTCACTGTATGTCATTTCTCCAATAAAAATCTTTGAACACACTTAACATTATGCTATCTACATACTCACACCAGGAATAAATCACTAAAACCAGCCAAACCTTAACCTACTTCATATTCACTTTGTACCAACATTTGTTCTGTGAAATAAACGGCAGGCTCAACACTGAACACCCACAAATCAGAGTTGCCAGTGTGCACAATAATTAGTAAGTTAAAATTCTAGTACTTCTTCCATCTTCAGTTTAACGGTAGGAATGGGAACAGCTTCCTCAAGCTAAAGGGACTGACTCTTCTGAAAGCTGCCAGTCATTCTTTCTCACACACTTCACTGAAAGGTCTCCCAGCAGCTCTCTTAAGTATCAGAACAAGTAGTTATTCAGATAAAGAATCTGAAGGACTCTTTCCTACCCTCAGCTTAGACAAAATGCTATTATTCCAGTAGTGTACTCTGCCATTAAAGGGTGAAACCTCTGCCTGGAAGAAACTGGCTGCGTTTGTGCAAGGGAAGCGATGAGATGGAGAAAAATGCATGTGTTTTCTCCTCACATTCACACGTACACACACACATTTCATTGCCGAGTTTCCTTTGTACTGATTCACAATTAAATGCTTTTAAGAGGACTTTAGAAGCTGGCACAGAAAACCACGGAGAACAGCAATGTCTTGAGCGTTGCGAAGCAGCTGTAAACTGTACTCAAGCAGCTCATGTTCTCTGTTCTTGCTGTGCCTTTAGGTATTTTTTCCTGAGTTGCACAACTATTACATTTGTGTCTTCTTTGAGGCATTCCCTTGGGAGGTGAATGCCCCTGAGGGAATATGCTGAATGTTCTAAGCACCAAAGCCATCAAAAGAGTAATCCAGATAGAATTTCTTTTACAAGTACTTCCTCGTGCTATGGCAGTAATGACAGCATTGAGTTTTCTTTCCCACACCGAACTAGTTTTAAGTGATTTTCCAGATGTCACCTGCTCAGCACACCTTCCCGTAGCCATGTACTCCTCCTGTAGCTGTGCCAGTCACATCAGCATACAACAACCCTCCTGTCAGTACATAATTTCACTATAAGCATAGCTGTACAAGTTTATTGCCACAGCTTTTCTCACTCTGATTGCTGGTATCTGGAACAGAGAGATGATGAAGTAATCTATCTGAAAGAATCACTCCATTTAGCAGAGACTGAAAGTGCTGTTAATGAAAACATCTAGTAACTAACTCCCTTTGTGTCCCTGGGTGTGTAAGGAATAAGAATTGCCATCTGTTCAGTCATGTCATTCCTTTTCCCCCACACTGTTTTTCATCACCGTTATAATACCCCACTTAGTCACACCCCAAAGACTGGTGTATTGATCAAGTGACAGCAAAATGTCTGTAAGAAAAACAGGTAGCAGTTCACAGCACCTTCCCGTGTTCCAAGTGAAATGTAAGAAGAATAGACAAAGAAGGAATCTTCATTTTTTCTTAAATTATGAGTCCCATTTGATTTTTCATTTCATCTGTTGCACGCTACTTCAAAAAGAGCTAGAAAATAATTAGCTTGTGAAATCTAGCTTGTTTTTTCCACGCCTCTCAGCTGGCCAGTGTTCAACCTTTTTCTTTCAGCATAACCAGAGGAAGCACAAACCAAAATCCATTTTCAGTCTGTCATAGTTTTGTCTCCCAATTACTCTACTGGCTCCTAAAAGAGAAAATTTTTCTACCTGTAAAGTTGCCAAGGGTACAAAGTGCCAACCACAGGGAATGGGTTGGTGCATTTTTTGCTTATGAAAACAGGTCTTCTAGTTTCCTCAAGTCCTGTTGTATAAATGATTTCTTACCCAAACCTTAACTAGAAAGGAAATCATTTCCTTGAAGCTATGAATACCATGCACATTCCCAGCTGCCTACTATTCCATCTTCGTTAGTAACCATGAGAGACTTGTCCCTGATAGGATCACAATGAAACAGAGATGTGGTTGATCCAATACTGGAAATGTTTTTAATGTCCCTTAAGCTACATAATCTATCACAGGTGAGTGAAGTGACAACATCGTATGACTGTTCCCAAATGTTCAATTACTTCTTGGACAGTTGAAAATAAGCAAGTCACATTTCATTGATCTGCCACCCGATAGCCTCAGTGCGCTCCCTGCAAGCAGTAACTGCTGCTCTACGGACAGGATAAGGAAAACATTGCAAGTCACATACAAGGTGCTTGTGTCTATCTTCAAGTCATAAAATGAATGGGCTCACCTCAGCTAATCAAAATGTCTCAGCTAACCAGGGCACAAGACAGTTCTCAATCCATAGCAGAATGCTTATTTCTCAGGCACGTACTTATCGGGGGCCGGACTGCTTTATAGCAAATGGTGGGCATAAAACAACAATGATTTATACTGCCATGAGAGCAGAAACAGATTACAGATAAAATGTGATAACTGGTCTTCAAGAGATCGAGATCTACATTTTCTGGTTTGCAATAATTAGAACAGGAAACCTTAGTAAACTCAAAGAAGCGATTGATTTTCAGTGCTATCCTCGTAACAAATACAGATTTCTTTTTATCGAGTCTGCCAATTTTGGACAATATATTTTCATGGTGTTTCAGTCTTGTTTTGAGGACTGCTAGGAAACACTCACACATTTAGCTTTCTGTCAAATTCTTTGTTATAATGCTATTCTGACATCTTCTATGCGCTCAGGATTACATCACACTAGTCAGGAGTTTACAGATATTTATGTGAAGGCAGATGCTTACACAGAAATTATTTAACTAAATTGTAAATTTATTTTATCAATCTTCATGTCTCTTAATTAAGAGAAACTTGCTTAAAATTTTGATGAACTCTCAGTTAACTTCATGTAGATGATTGGGGGAAAATATTACAGCCTCCAGGAAGAAAACAATACACAAATAGAACACAACAGATTTTAAAGTAAGAGTCATCAAAGGAATATACAAACAGTATACAAACAAATGCAACATACAGACATCAGCCGATAGAAAAATTCACTGGTCCACTGAAGCCTTTGACACAATAGCAATCTATGCAAAACGAGGATGTGCTTCTGTATAAATAAGAGCAAAATGGACTTAACCAGCCTGTCTTACGATTTTGCCAGCCTCTCAGCCACAATCTAGATCAACTGCCCCCGCCTGGAGACCAGGCCAGCAGAAGCGTCGGGCTCCAGCGAGGGCTCCGCCGCCCCCCGCGCACTCCGCAGCCCGAGCAGCAGCAGCCGCGGGCAGAGCCCCCCGAGAAGCCCCGGCCGTGGCCCAGACGCACCCCGCGCTCTGCGCCAGTCCCCACCGGCTGTGGCTACTGAACGGGCGGGGCGGGGGCACCGGCCCGGGCCTGGAAGGGGAGTGGGGGGAAGAAGGGCCCTCCCCCAGCGCTGCAGCGAAAGCTCCCGCCCCGTTCGGGGCTCGGGGCCGGGAGGTGCCCGTGCGGCGGCAAGGTGCGGGCCGGGAAAAAGCCCGAGCGAGCCGCGTACCGGGGCGGGTTGCCGAGGCGGAGCCGAGCGATGCAAGCCAGCCCCTGCCCCCGGACCCTGCCCGGCGCAGAGCGGCCACAGCCTCGCTCCCTCGGGCCGTGCGGCAGCGAGAGGATGCGGGGCGGAAAGGAGAAGCAGCCGAGGCGGGAGAGCGGGAGGGAGCAGGTGAGGAGGAGCGAGGCGGGGCTGGCGAGTTACGAGTCGAGGCAGAGGGCAGCAGGCACCTAAGGCGACCGGAGGCAGCAGGGAAGGCTCAGCTGAGCCCTTCCCGGGGGGTACGGGGCTCGGCTCGCTACTAGAGCACCGCAAGTGCTTGCCCAGCAGCACTAGCCGGATGAAAACCCGAAATACAAGTTTCCTCTCACGAGGGAGGCGAATTGATTGTGAAGAAGAGCAGATGCAGAATTTCAAGCCAACACGACCGCCCTGTTGTATTCCAGAAGGGGCTAGTGATACTTCATCTCTAGTACAGGCAGAAGTTTCCTCCCTTCACCCCCAAATTCGGCCTACAGTTTACACTGTACCGAGTGTGAAAGGGGGAAGGTGGAAATCAGCACAACCACGCTGACCTTAGGACACTTGCTTACAGCTAGAGCTTGATTACAGATAGAGAAATGACAGCAACGCCAACAGTTTCCACTTGGTTTTTGACCATTCCTACGCAGTTTCCCGTGCAGGTGCTCAGCCCTTGCTCAGGCTCTTGGCTGAGGACAGCACATAAAAATGCTACTGGATTTTTTAATAAAAGGTTTTTGTTGGAATTACTACTGCACATCTTAATATTTTGGACATTTAGCCTACTGTTTCAGTAAAGGGACAAGTCACTTAAAGCTTTTATTACTGCTTACGGGTTTGTTTTGCTTTTTATTTCAAATGCTTCAGGAAACTATCAGCAGTGTACCAAGCCCCACTGTGTGTGAAGATTAATTGCTTACCCACTCTAACTGCTGTAAAATAGGATTGGACTTGTCACATTCATAGGTGTTTTGCCTGTGCTCTGGTATCTTTATTTTAATAGCAACATGTACTTAAAGCTGAAGTGCATAGAGAAACCACCTCCATTTCTCTGGTTTGGTACAAGGCTTGTACAATCATTTTTTATTAGCTTATTAATGGTTTGGGGTTGTTTTTATGTATGAGAAAGTCTTTATGCTTCAGTTTTCATGTCCACTACACAGCACTCCATGGAAGCGTTGCCCGGAGTGAGGACTGAGCCCCTGGTGTGCTTGAGACGACTGAACTTGTACTGGGCCTCCCCCTCTCTGGAACCTACATAGGCCCAAGTTATTTTCCTCAAGACAACAGGTTATTTCTGGGCAAATACAACTGGGCTTATCAGTAACAAAGACACTGCTGAATAACTGCTTACAAATAGAAAGGGGGTTTTGGTTCTTGATAGATTCAAAGGCCTTATGCCAAAGTCTGTTCTTTGGTAGAACTGAACCTCCAAGTTACCCACTGAAAGCAGTAGTGTACTGTACATCTACAGGTATACACAAGTATGCAAAGTTCAAAAAATTTGAATTTTTCCCTTCCTTAATCAATTCTCAGCATTTGTTCTCTAAGGAACACTGTCAGCACACAATATCTGTGTAAATCTCCAAGATTGTATGCTGTTGCCATCAAGTCTCCTGGAAGGTAAGAAATTTTCACATTAAAATAAACACAAAGAGAAATGTGTTCATTACCATTGTTATCTCAAAAGTGTGTTGGGAAGGAAAAAAAATGAGGAATTGCTTTCCTAGTTATTTATGCTGAACCTGCTTCTACATTTCAGGTTGTTGTGAGGTAGTACAATTTATCACAAATACAAACGTACACCAGAAAAAAACGAGATAACATTATGAAGTTACGGAAACCTGACATTCAATTGTTGACAAACTAAATCCAAACCTCATAAAATGGTTCTGACTTGCTCAAATCTATTCTTCACTTTGTGCACAGTACAAGAATCATTTTCTCCTCTTTCTGTTTCCCTGACTTGGCAATATTTCATCTTTCCTATGTCATTGAAACCTAACCCTATAAGCATGTAAGACCTGGGTGCTTATGTTACATGTTAAAATTGTTGGAAATGCTTTCATACATACTTGCAGCAAGGGGTTTTTTTCTCCAGTTCTTTGGACTTGATTCAAAGCCGTCTAAGTCCTGCAATCACCTTTTGGTTGACTTTGATGGGCTTTGGATCCATGTTAGTTATACAAGTTATTTAGAACCAAGTTCAAAGAACTGTTAAACAAAGAAGAAAGTTTTACTTGCTCAAGAGCTTTATTGTGCCTCCAACACAGACAAGTGGCTTCCTTTCTATAGTCATGGTCTAGTTAAAAAAACCCAAAACAACCAACAAACCACTGTATTTAAAGCAAGTTATGAGTAATGGTAGAGATCAGACAGTTGATAAAACATGGATGCTTGATATCAGTGAAAGATCCTAGAGATCTTGATTTATCACCATGTGAAGTCTCAGAGACAGACCAAACCTTGGTGCAGCACAACACATGCTTCTAGGCCCTCAAGTTCTGGCAAATTGTGTTAAAAAAAAAAAAAAAGTGTAGTTCAGCAACCTCCTGCATGTGTTTCCTTCTGAATCTAATTTTTTTTTAAAAGCTTCACAAGTGTGATTAATTTTGGATACATAAGCACTGATGCACTTGTTAACCTCTAGTAACCAAGTAAGTTGAGCCAACCTGACAGTTGACTGTAATAAGCTTCTGATGTGTTGCGAGTTAAGATCCCAGAGCCAATACCACAGAAATTACATCCTGCAAACCAAAAACAGCAGCTAGGTTTTCCACAGAACCAGACTTAGAGTAATCACTCCAAGATCCTTTTTCACAGTCACACAAATATACACAAAATTGTAACCCGAAACATGTTTGAGTGAATATTTACTACAGTAAGTGATGTGTGAGCACTCCAAAACCAGACAGTATGTCTTCCAAAAACTCAGCTTATTTCTCACACTCAACATGAGAATTTGGTTCTGAAATTTGGAACAGGGCTTTGTTCCTCATGCCCTTTCCAAATAATATAGCTCCAAAATTATCTGTCAAGTTTCTCTTCAGGAGAAGAAACACTCATACCCCATGACATTACATAATGTTAGGATATGGTATACCAAGCTATATCATGAAGCTTCCTAAGCAAACAGTGTATGACAAACTGAAGGTACATACATGTTCTTCCTTCTGTAACAGCAGTGAAAATAGAAACACTAAGTAGTCCATCTATAATATTTTTTCCCCACAAACTGGTAAATTCTTAGTCAAATGTAATTAAAAAAAACAGGTAACAATTTGATATTGAAAATGATTGAGTATTATTCAATCTTCAGAAAGGTCTGTTCGATTAAAACAGGAGGAAAAAAGTGACGCTGCAGCTACCACTCTCAGGACCTCTTCAGACCCTTTCCATCTTGCAGCCACCAAGCACAAATGAAGACCAGGAGCTCCCCTCGGAAAGCTCCAATAGGCATTTCATACCTTAACTCTCCCCTACCATGGAGCCAGTGGTTTCATGGAGTTTAATTGACAATGTCAAGCAATGGTGCAGTGACACATAACATCTAGGAAGCTCATGGCTTAGGTGGCTCTAAGAACTAAAAGTGGCAATTTCTCATATTTTAAAGGAGAATATTGCATGATTTTTTTGTAATATTTTAATGACTCATGGATTAAAACAAGATAACATATAGGAAGAGCAGTAGGATTTGTCAGAAGTCCTAGGAACTTGAAGTTAAGCCCTTGTTTTATTTCCAAGAGCCACCATTTTCACTCTATACTGTTTTAGTGCTATTATTCTTTTCCTAAGGGTAACCCAAACTTAGGAATCTGGCCTGAATCTGCCCCTGAAGATTCCCAAGCCCTGTAGCAACTATTCAAATTGTTCTTATGTTGACAATGAAGCATGAGAGCAGCTTACACAAATTAAACCCAAAACCAACAGTTCAATATTCTACTAGGAATGAAGTTGTCTTGTACTTGTGTCAGAGTTTGTCCACATCTGTTTATCTTCAGAAACGCACTGGGGATTTTTGGCATGCAGTGTGTTGCTACATCCATGAGGGGGCACTTCTGCTTAGGAACTATGAAATCAGGTACTACCCGCCTTAGCTGCACCATCTGCTCTGACACAGGTATCAGAGGATCCAAGTTCAAACTCTACCTGGTGTATATTAAATATAATGTAGTTGGCTCCTAGTCAGTGATGTGACTCTGCTCTAGTCAAATGCACACACCAGTATTCAGGGGATCTGATCCATATCTTTCTTAGGGACAAAGATCCTCGCATTTCTTAAAAAAAACTAAAGCAAAAATGCATTACTAGATCACAGCAGTACTTCCCTGAAATTCCTATTTTGTGAAGTGAGAAATAGTTCTTACTTGCTTTGCTTCCCTGCAAGGCAGAAAAATAAGTGTACTCTACTGTTGATGCTATTTGAAAAATAACCCCCTTTTTCACCACCACAAAATACCTCTACCCATATGTAATCTTTAAAACATTCTAGAATTAGCCTGCCTCTTACTGCATTGTTTCCATTTATGCCAAATGAGAAAGTTATTCAGACATATAGGACAAAAGGCACTGAATGTAGGTGCTTGAAATATTACCCAACTACTCAAAACAGCTCCAAAGGGAGGAGAATGAATGCAATAAAACCCCTTTGCAGGGTTTGTGTGTCAAGTAAGGAAAAGTAGATCAAGGTTCACCTGAAGGTTTTGCTTGCTTGCTTTCTTTTTTTGACAAAAAGGCTCAGTTCCAAAGGAAAGCACTGATTTGACAGAATAAAAGCCAACCAACTTTTCAACACAGACATCTATTACAGTGGTATGATGCAGAGAGCATTCATTAAGGTGGCAGATCCAGCTGACTCCTGTCAGGACTCAGGAGACAGGTTCACTTTCTTCCGCACAACTGCTTCTCTTCTTAATATTTGAAAACTTCACATCTGAAATTATTTTGAAGTTTGATAGTTCCATGGTCTACGAGTTGATAGAAGTGCTTTATGGTGAATACATACATGTGAAATGCTGCACCAAAAGCCACCTCTAGATTTTTGTGTATCTTAGCAGACATGAATGAAAGTTCAATTTCAACCAACAAAATACTAGAAAAGCACCACTTTGGCTAAGGACAATGGCTTTATGGCCCATACACCATAGCAACTTGCAAGGTCACAACACACCCTGCGGGCTCACAGGCAGTTTAAACACCTGTGAGCTATCAGGAGCTTACGCTGAACTGGCGAGGCACAGCTGCTGCAGCAAGCACAAGGCATCTGATATAGCAGTAAGGTGAATGCAAAGGGAGAAGAGACTGTGAGGAAATACATAGTACTATAACTACACTGAATTGTACAGAAAATTAAAACCAGTTTAGAATATAATCTAATGTTTCACTCCTTTAGTCTCATGTACCCTCAGGAACTCAGAGCCAAGCAACTAGTATTTATTTGTATAATCCTACAGTCACTACGGCCAATCGGAAGCAATTTCCACACTCAAACAAAAACAAAGTCTGAAAAAAAAAAAGGAAGTTGTTATTTACAGCTCTAGTCTCTGAAAGCTGATGCTTTAAACCTTTTTTATTTTTAAATAGTCACATATAATTGTTGGTTTTGTTTAAAAAGTAATATACGCACTTATTCACTGTGACTACACAACACAAATACTGCCATAGAACTGGTAAGAGCTTAATCAGCTATACTTGTTTATTTGTGCATACAGAGCCAGAATACAGCTGCACTAGTTTAAAGCAAGTTTGACCATCCCATGGCATTTTAGATTCAACAGTTTGCACTGCATGCCTTGGGCCACAAGGGGAACCTCAGTGGTACCAACACAGGACACTGTTACTCTTCTTCGACAAACCACACAACTCTATCCATTCCTGAAAACTCATTCCTGAGTTTTTCCCAAGATGAGAAATCAGATCTCTCATGATTTCCTCTAGGGGTTCAGCACCTAGGAAGCTGCTGGCTTGTAGCACATACCAAAAAGAACATTCTGCACTGTGTCATTATCACGGCAGGTTTTAGTGAGGAGCATAACCATAACATGGCAGAAGCTCTAGCTAAAGAACAACTCAACTTTTATATCAGAAAAACAATTCCTAAGAAATGGAGTGTTATAGAGCTTTTTCTGTCCCTTGTTCAAACAGCATTACATCAGCCATGCCTCTTAGTATTTATCAGTAGAGTCACAGACATTTTGGGGAGTCATATAAGTTAAAAATAAAACACACACCCTCAATCAGAAAACAAACAAAGCTTATTTGTAATATTAAACAGAAGCTAAGCAAGGAACAATATTTTAAGGGCTAATTTAAGAGATAACTCAGTTGGGTTATCAGTAAAACAAACCTTCCCACGTTTACAAATGCAAAAAAAGAAAACCAAACACTACCTGAGAGAAAACTTACTGAACTCATTCAGACCCCTAGAAAGTGCTGCCTACCTCTAGAGATGGTGATGGACACTCATCTTCACAGGCCTGCCAGTGTTCTTTTAAAACTTCTGCACTCCAGAGGTAGCTTTGTCTACTAAACCAGCACCCTCCTCAAACCCCTGCTCTAAGGGCGGATGCTGTGAGGAGCAGGTGTTGCTCAGATTGCCATCAGCCTTCACCTACACCTGGGCAAGGGGCTGCCTAGCTCACCCCCACCCACAGCAGCTGAGAGCAATAGAGTCATCAACTACATCAAACTGCTGAATAAGAAATGCAAGAAACTTTGGATCTAAACTATGTCATTTCTTTGTTGTTTGGTTTTGGGTTTTTTTAAAAGCTTATAGGTTTTGAGAGGAAGAGGCTTTACAGCATACCCTTCTGTAATTTGTAGCTGCTTTGAAGGCAGAAAGGGAGGGTTTTAGATCACAGAATAATCACATTATCATAAAGAGCCCACCACAAAGTGGCTACTGTAAGCCTCCCCTTACAAACATTGAAGTCCTTTATTTCAAAAAAACCAATCCTCTCCAACACTCCCCCATCAAAACTGCTTCTGTCCCCCCCCCAGCAGGGCATTTGGAAACACTGATCAAGGACAGCAATTAATTTCAGGCTGCAGTGTGAGTACAAGCCCTCATCAATGTAACCTGTAAGTTTGGAGATAGGACAACATGATATAAAGTATTCTGCTGCAAGGAGACTATTGTTTAAAATTAAATATTTTTCTTTTCTCATCCTCAGGGAACAGCTGTTTGTCATCTTTGAACTGAACTAATTTTTTTCATCCATTTTTACTATTCGTAAAAGATAATTCACTGTTGTTAGTTAACACCATAATTCCAAAACAAGAGAAGACATTTGTAGGGATCTGTGTACAGCGTGTGTCTGTTTGCATAAGTGAAAGTCTGTATGTTTGCATTTTCTCATAGAAAACACTCAAAAACCTGAGACATGTAAATGATCCTGTTTGTCTGCTTTGTAATGTCTTGCACGTGAGCAGTGGCAATGCTTTGCTTTAAATCATCCTCACATAGAAGGATCAGAGTGATTTACACAGGTAGGGAGAACCAGCAGCCAGATTCACTTAACATTCATTAATAACACTCTATTGGCAATGATACCTAAAAGCATTTGATTAATCTTGTTCTCCTTGACATGCTCTTTATGGGAACAATACATAATCTGTTTTCAGAGACTTCCTGGATGTCTGACTACTTCACCCTCACAACTGACTGACTTTCTTGAGTCTTTAATGTATGGTTTTAACAAATCCTACTTGAGTCTAATCTCCTCAGACATCCAGCGCAACTACCTAGCTTGTAAATTTCTGCAGAAGAGGTAAAACTCCAAATTCCAGTTTGGACTGTCAAAGCCTGGATTTCTTTAATGAGTAAGTTCATTGCAGCCTGATCTTTGGTGCTGTAGTTGAAATACCTTTAAAAAATGCTAATTGTTTCAAACTAAAAGTACATATGAGATGTGATAACATATTTGGGATCAAAACACGTGTCAGGTAATTCAACCAGCCAAAGTTCTGTACCAGTGTTGCCAGATACAGTTCTACAGTTGAATACAAGTATCACTTGGATGGTGGAGAGAGAAGAATACACTTTTCAGCAGCTTAGCATTCTGAAAAGAATGCAACAGTGAATAAGGGTATTATTTCTGAGCAAAACTGCACTTCGGATAATCTACAATCAGTTGACACTTCTTTTCTAAATTATTTGTGAATAATTTCCTGAATATTCATCAGGTAACCAGACATGCACCTCTTGGAGTCCTTCCTTCTTTATGCATGAAAAGTTTTGTTCAATATAAAAAATACTATAATATCCAGCATCTGACTTTTAATTACTTCTAAGATAAGAGAGAGAACAAACCCACTTTAAAATTATGTATTCTACTCAAGGGAAGATTGAAGATGTGAATCAAGTCAAGCGTCTTGCAGGAAATAAGACACAGAATGAAACAGGATCCAGAGACAGCTATGAACACCTAAATCAGAACCTTTGAGGACATTATTATGACAACTGGGCAATAAAATTCAGGATTACCAACACAGAACAAAAGTCACGTACAAAATCAACCTAAAGAGTTTTTGCAGGTGCAAAACTCTAGACCAATACACCAGTGCAAAATAACTTCGTAAAGCTTGAGACTGTCATTAAAGTTTACAAGTAGTTTTTCTCATCTCAGACTTATTTTATGCCTTGGTGAGGTTTTTCATAACAAATGCACACTAACACTCATCTGTGATAAATGTAGTAAAACACAATTAAAAATATTTACATAGACAGTCATCTTCATTTGTTTAGATCACTGACCAATATTCATTTTAGGCTGAAATTCAATGAATTTGATTGGTTTGGGGGACAATTTGTGACACTATTTTAGACCTGTACTGTAGTCTGTCAGAACTAGATTTGACTCAGAAGATTTCTTACTGACTGCATTAAATGTAACTGCACAATATGTTCTCATTAAATAATTAAACAGTGGTCACTCAGAACATGCAGGTTGTCTGGTAACACCCTGCAGGCCTGGAAAGACTTCCTCTTCTCTTTTCCCTTTTTTCTCTTTCCAACACGCAATCCTTTGCTACAGTGCAAATGGAGAGAACAGGAGAAAATATGAGCAACTGTTTTGGAACAGTAGAGAAAAATGATGTTTTATATTACACCTTATAAATCTTACCAACTTGGATATTCGTGTACTCATCCTCCTAGTCTTCTGAATTAATTGTGGTCCTCCCACAGTAGTAATTTACCTCCCAGATAAAAATAGCTGTAAGGCAATAGCTCTTCAGCTGTTATAAATACAGCTCTTACATCAGCTCCCATAAATATCCTGTCTGCTCAAGTGACAACAGGACATTAGATGCTTCAGAGTTGTGTTCGAAAAATTCAAGCATGAAAACCAGAAAGGAAACAAGATTTTGTTGATGACTTGGATAAAACTAAATTCCTAAACTAATTCCTCATGGTCATCTCTTGTGAAACAAAGCATAATAAAAGGTTTTGCAAAATAAAAAGTTGGCTGGCTTGCAACTAACTGATGAGACTCCCTTTGCTCCATCGTCAGTTTATCAGTTGCATCAGACAATTCAGAACACTTGAATTTTAAGGTGGTTTGTTGCTGGTTTTGTTTGATTGTTTTGATTATTTCTTTTTATTTATTTATTTTATTCTCTCTCACCCTTAGAGAGTCCCAAACTAAAGATTATGCCCTTGGATGAAGGAATGACACCGTACTACCTTCCATAAATGTAATTTCTTGAGAGCAGATTTACAGTTTCTTGTTAGCGACCATAATCTCATGGGATTTGTTTGGCATCGGGTTCTCATTCGGGTTTACCTGAAATGCTATTCCAAAAGGGTAGGTGAAGATCTGAAGTTATTCCCTGCTTGTCTCTTACTGTTTACCTGGTCCCTTGACGTCTTGGGGAAAATGTTTTACATCTATTTTCTCACTTCTAAACATTTTACTTCTTCCTCCCCCCTGTCTCCCTTCCCTTCTCTCCCGTGAGATAGCTTTTACTAGACTTCTGTCTCACATTTGAGGTTTTTTCAGATTCTTCTTGAAATCACAGTGATATTTCATGTCTCTTCCCTCTGACCCTTTGGACCCATACGTTACGGCCACTCCTTCTTCACAGCCTAACATCTCATGCAGCTATCTGGAAGCATACCAATAGCTTTCCCTTCCATAGCCCCCTTTTTTTCTGTGGGTTGTTTTTTTTTTTTTTTAAGGTTAATACTTAGAGGATGAACTTCTGACCAGTACTGATTAATGGGTATCAGCTATACATGACAAATTTTCTAAGCTGGAAAGCATCCAAGCTTTATACATTACTGAAACTGAAGTACGCATTTCACAGCACACTCTGCATACTAAGTACTCTGTCTGAAAAAAGGCAGCCAGTAAACACCAAGAAGCTATCCCTGACTGTATATTCTATGTCAAGATCACAAAAATATTCCTATTTTAAAAGACATAATACTTGTTAGATTTTTCTCTTGAGACACTACACAGCAGACTCATTTTTGAATGTGCAATAATAAACTCATACAATTAACATACAAATTGATCATTTTCTTTATATTGCCCCCCAAGGTAATGCTTCTCTCTTTCATTACAAAAAATAGCACAAGATCCAAACTAAGGTTTGTAGCAGCACAGCTTCAAAATAAGATGAAGACACTGTGGGCCCTTCAGGATTTTCTCATGACTTTTTGTGGTGAATAATTTTTAATTCATTAAATATGCATGATAGTTATTAATCTTTGCACTACTTTGTTGATTTTTTCTCATCCCACTCACTTCCTCTTACGTATATCCAGGTTTTCTTCAGATCTCTTTGTGAGAAGCAAAAGGCTGTTACATGCTGCACACGTACCCATTATTGATAAGGATAGAACTCTAGCACTGGTTCCACCAGATCAAAATCCTCTCTTTTAAATCAAGTTTTTAGAGCTGTTTTGACAGCGTGTCATTGTAAATAAGATACTGTTGTACTCAAATAATTTTGGATGACATTTGTAAAATATTTAGTATAAAAGCAGACTAATTTTGCATTCTGAAACTACATGTTAGTCAAATTTGAGTCAAAAGTATCTCCTTCACTGCCAATATTTCAGGCTGCTTTGCTGAAGAAACAAAGTTTCCTCAGTAATAAAATCTGTAGTTTTCTTTATCTTCCATTTTTGTCCAAGTACTGATTAATACTCAGAATAATCCTTGTGACAGCCCTTGTAATGAGAGGTCAGAAGAACAAGCAAAAAGGGATCAACACAGACGATTCTGTAGAAGGTTAACAGCCCAAAAGGTCCCATTTCAAGGAGTTAATTAAATCTGCTGAGGTTGCAATAATGGAATAAAAATAGCATTTATTTCTTTTGATATTTGACCGTTTGCAGTCGATCTTGCAGAGAATGGAATTGGTTGCTGTTGTTGCTTATTGTCAAACTACTGCAATCACCAGCAAAGCAGCTATAGAATCTCTAGGGCTGCGCTCTCTCCTTTAGTGAGCAGCTGTGTATTTCCCAGTGTATTCTCAGAAGCTGCAGGACGCGAGTGGTGTTTATTGTCCATTCAAAACTCCCCATTGCTGAGGCAAGTATAAGTTGTCTTAGAGGTGCTGCAAACAGTATTTTTTCTAATTTTGGCTTGATTTTAACACCTTTCCTGGGGCCATTCTGCCACCTGCCTGCAGCTGAAGAGAACTGTAGAGAATGCTATTAACTAATTATGTTATACATATGCAAAAGTAGAGGCTGAAGGCATCAACCAGTTATTATGTTTCTCTGTCTGTATCTTGTCAGGAACACATTCCTAAAAGTTTTAGTCAATTGATAGAAAAGATGCAACTGAAGGAAGTTGCTGCAATAATTTGTGGGGTAGAACCTCAACTGCATCATTCATGTCAAACAGGTCTCACAGCCGTCAACTTTGACAGCTGTCAGATTCTTCACCTTGAAAATTTTCTGTTTGCCCGCTGGGTGTTGTTCTTTTGTCCCCTTCTAAATGCCTTTACAGATTATTTCACTATGTGAAGAAACATCTTGCCATTCCACTGCCTCTCAAAAAAAACATCCTCCCTTCCTTCACACTCTGCAGGAGGCATAACTGACCCAAGAATCTAAAAGGAGACAATCTCTGTTGGTGAACAGAAGCATTTCCTAACCTCTTAACGTGAAGAAATACTCTTCAAAATTTTTTCTTAAATAATTTTTCAAGACTGTTTAGGAAAACCTTGTATTTTATTTTCCTTCTTGAATTTTTACTTCCAAAGTTGTCTCACAGTGTTAAACAGTATTTGGGAATATGGATTCTTTGTTGCAGAGATGATAGTTATTGAAACAGCACTGGAAACCAGGCAATTTTGAAACAGATTTCTCTGGATATCAAATGAGAATAAGTGCAGATGGATGAAAAGTAGTAGTGTCCAGATGTAATTCACATCAAACTTTAATAGTTACATTTAGGAAGATATAGTCCACTTAGAGCATGGATCTTAGACAAATTTCTAACATTTTTTGAATCACCTGACAATGAAAGAATTGAGCTGGATAATGATTCAGTGCCCTTAGCTCACTGTTAGCAGTCAGCCTGTGATGAGATGCAATTGTAAGTCTGCATAATTCCTGAGGAAAAAGTGCCACCACAATATTGCTATTTGTACAGAACTGCAAAACAGCAAGGTAGGACGATGCAGAACTTCTTAATATTCATGTGACCTGTTTTCTTCAAGCTTTTTTTCCAGACAAATGAGATGGCTCTGGTCATGTAATGTTCTCTCCAGCTGTGTTCTGGTCTCTTTTATATGTGGCTGCCATAGAAAGGTCAAACCTTTTGAATTTCTCTTCTAGGATTCAAATTCATTTTAATGGAACTTAATGAGCCATATTAATTTATGAATCTTATTCATATTTACATTGCACATAAGGCTGGATTTTTTGGGTCCTTGAGTAAGGCCCCAAAATACCCCATACAAGTAGGAGTAACAGTACAGTAACGGTAGAAAGACATTCTGCGCGCCGGGGAAAAGGAAAAAAACTAACTGGGTGAACATGACCACATGCTCCCAAGAAATTACTATCAGTTTTGGCACAGCATGGCCACACCTGTTTTTGACTCAGAAATCTTTTGCAAAAATTTTAAATATCATCTAAGTTACCTATTGCACTACTTTTTTTCCGTGGCAATCAACGGTCCTCATTCAGATACATTTTAATGCCATTATTATAATATTTCTAATGTAACCATTGAGCCATTTTCTTGTGTTCCAGAACATCTGAAATTCCCATTAACAGTATTAATTCATAATAATCACAAAAACGGAGCATCTTGTGGACATTTCTACTTGATATTCAGCTACTTTTATTGAACTGCCTCTGCAAAGTGATTGCAAATATGCAGCCAAGTAGAACAAGTTGAGGAGTTACACCTAACTGAAGACATCCTCTCCTCACATTTCTGGTCTAGAGCACAAAAAAGAAATGGGCCGATTTTAAATTACCTATTTATGGTGCATGTGTACCATAAACTGGTTATTTTAGGAAAGTGGACCAGACCACTTTTAAACACAGACTCTCTTTAGAATGTGAAACAACTATTTCCTAGTGAACTGAGGAGAAAAAATTTTCTCCTGTGTCAGAATAAAGCCACAAGAGCTGTAGGAAGCCCAGCAAGAAAAAAGGAATATCAGTCTGCATCAGGACTTTTTAAGTTAGGAAACTGGAAAACACAAAACCTGAGAATCAAGCCTATCATGACACATGTAATTACTGCACAGTTCAGCAGAGTCCTGCCTGTGCGAGGCTGTCAAGTTACACAAGAAACTGACATTTACAAACTGCTTACTGAGCAAATTTCAGGAGTAATTTCTCCGGTCTAATATGCTGGCCACTTTATGTTGGAGTTTGCATCTATAGTGAGGGAACGCTTAAAATTAGAGGCAGCTGACTCAAGCACTTTTATCTTTCAGAGCTTCAGAAGCAATATACTTTCCTTAATTATTCATCTTATCTGATTTATAATTGTGCTGTGCTTCTGTGAGTAACAGCTTATTCTTAGGATCTGCTTAGACTTCCTGAGGTGCATGTTTATCACACAGTGAAACCTGGGGTTTGCATAAAACAATTGTTTTGGTTTACCATGTCTTAACCATCACATCTTCAAAGTTCAAGAATTAAAAGGAAGCATAAATTCAATCCCAGAAGTTTTGCATGATACATGAGTGACAGTCCTAAGTATCAGTTCAAGTTTCTTCACCATAGAAACCAGACTATTCTGTAAAATTGTGCTAAGTTCCTATAATACCCTTTACAATGTTTTTCAAGCCTTCTGACCTTAAACTAGAAATGCAGATGGCCCAAGGGGAAAAACCAAACCAAACCAAAAAACTGAAACATTCTGGTTGTTCTGTGATTCTTTTTTTTAAACTTTGAGTCACAAGCTTTGAAAACTGTCAAAATAAACAGCTACAAGCTTGCAAATACCTTCACATCTACACAACCAAATCCCTGTAGTGACAGTTCAGGACTGCCTTGCCAGTTCCCCATGGTTAAGCCATCTATGATGTCCAAAGCCCCAGCCCCTTGGAGATCAAAAAACTACTCTGTCCCTGTTGTCCAATACATTATTAGAAAACTGAGTGCTACATGTAATATCCTTTATCCGCATCTTTTCCCATGTGTGCAAACTTTTCACCTGTTCTCAAGGAGAAATCAAAACTCTGTAAAGGAGAAATTCTCCATATATGATCAATAAAGAACAAATACTGAAACAGAAGGAAAATCAATCAAAATAACTAAGAAGAACATAATATATAATGGAACCATTATTTTAAAAGCGCTCTCCTTCCTCTAACCTATCTCACAGCACAAAGATTGGTATGGCATTAGTAAGTTTTCTGTAGTCAAGTATAGTTCAGAATTCTGTGTCCTAATGATATAATAAGGGTATACTGCTAATAGCTTTTCAATTCACAGCTTGAGTATTTCCAGCTGATCAACACTGAGTTTGTGACAGATGACAGAGCAGCAGCTGCAGGGAGTCAAACCTTCTTGACTGCTTGCTCAGTCACCTTTATTACTGGTATAATAGAAGGCATCTTTGAACCGAAAACTACAACTGGAAGAACAGATCCTATTGGCTCTTCAGAGTATCATTCTCTAGGTAAGGTTCCATAATACACATGGAAAAATCAATGCACTCAATTTTTCAAACAGCATCATGGTAAACATTGAATTCAGCTTCTTGGACAAACACCATTTGTTATATATTTGGATGTATTTTTTCCCCCTTTTTTTTTTTTTCCAATCACACTGGAAATACCATTCACCATTTTTTTCTAACTGTGCAAAATTAAAAAATAAACTGCATCCTTTTTCATACAGCTTTGAGATGGCACAAAGCTAATTTGAGCTCTGTGTTACACCTACTATCTGAAATAAAAAAATTAGGAGAAAGATTTATAGATTTTGAGAAATATGGGATTTAAACTCTTCTCTACATCCAGTTCATATTAAAAATGACCAGCTTATTTAAAGGAATTAGGGCTTTTTCTTCCCCCCACACTTGTAAAAATTTTGCAGCCCGAGTTCTTCAGTTCTAAAACATGTCACTGGTTGCCAAGGAGAAATATTATTTAATTTTGATACATATTTCAGTTCTTTGTCAACAGGCTTTCTACTGCCAAAATTTTTCTTTACAGAGCACTAGTCTCTAATTCAGAGTTGTAAAGAATGTTGTGGTGGATTTCTTTAGTTTATTAGTAATTAACGAAAGGCAAAGAGGAAGGATATCTATCCTACATTGCCACACAGGAACAGCCACCCAGGCAGACATAACTACAGCTCCCATGCGATAATTACAGAGCAGGTTTGCTGCCTAGTTTTGTCTATTACCTCACCATATATTATCCTCATCTAGGCTTTTATGGGTGCAAAGCAATTAATTTAAATCACAGCAAATGCTTCAAAGATCTATACTGTTTTAGAAGAGAGAGATGCTCTGGCTGTACGTGAGCAGCGTTTATGGAACCGTGTTATGACCTATCAGGAAGATCAAATGCTTCCAATGTTGACAGGTACTGGTTGCACAGGCTTCTTGAAAAGGAAGTGCCTTTTCAAACATCCTTTCTGCATATCTGTGATCTCTTTTCCAGCTAAATTCACTTCCTTTCCCTGCTATCATTACTGTCAAGTTTTTTAAAACCTGAAGTGTATCACATTCACTCAGTCATAAGCTTCACCAGGACTCCTGTCCCAAAGGAACTGGCTCAGGAACCTGCAATGTCATAATAGTTTTGCCGCTGTCGTGTTGACTCAGTTCCTCCCTGTCACTGAGAACGTCTGATAAGAAAAATTCCCTCAACATGTCTACATAATGGGACAGCAAATGCTTTACTGATCTAACAAATGCTTGAGTCTAAAAGAGTATCCTTTTCTCAGCTAGGGAATCTGCTTTGCTACCTTCTGTACCTAAAGAACACATAGACACAATGAATAACACCCTAAGAACAACTACGCCAACCAGCAACTGAATTACTGCATTTCTTCCCCTGGCTCAGGAAGCACAGCTCAAAGACAACCCATAGTAGCAAAGGCTCCATTGGCAGCAAGGATTCCGAGATTACCTTCTCTGACACACACCAAGATTACTTAAAAACCAACACCCCCAAACCCCTCAAAACACTAGGCAACAAAGCATCTGTGTGCTTCTTCACGGCTAATAAGTTACGCAATTCCATTATTTTATTTAATATTTGACTAGCTGCAAATACAGACTGATCATTGTTACCAACTCAATTCAGAAAGCAGTTAAATGACTTACTCTTACAATAAAATCTCTAAATATTATCAGTGTTTTCCAAAGCAGGTACTTTTACCTGAAGTCTCTGAAAGGACAATTACAACCAGGCCAACCTGATGCTTCAAAATCTATTTTGGATTTTGGTCCCTTTATCTATCTACCATCAACCCCTGTTCTCCATTGACTGAGGTTAGGTTACTCTACCACAACATTTTCTCTGCTTACAGTTTCTGCTCCCCTTAGGCTTAAGCAAAGCATGGATTTTTCTACATCTCCCTGAGAGAAGTTTGTAACAGCTGTAACAAACTTACAGGAAAGAGAGAAACAAATACCTACTCTTTTGGGAAATCACCTGTAAAGTCAAATATTTCTGTCTGTCTGAGACCTTTGCTGCACTAACAGTATATTCTGAGTTTTATGCTCAAGTCAAACTTTATAACTCATCCTACAAAATCTATGTCATCCCTTTTCATATCCTACAGGTTAGAAGTAATATTTACATGTGCACAAGCAACAAACTCAGATCAAAAGTTCTGCTTTTTAATCACTGCTCTCCTTTATAAGCAGTTCTGCCCAAGAAAGTACCTGGTGCAACAGACATTTCCAACAGCCCTTCGGCACATTTACTGGCACTGTAACTCAGAAGCCTTTAGAGAGCAAGAAAAAGGCCTGTTAAAAATTTACTGACAACTTAATAGAACTTGTAAATAGTCTTACAGAGGGTAGAATAGCTGGCTTTTCTGAAGGTACTCGAGAAGGAACATTGTATTGAGTGACCGAAAACCTTTATGTTTACGGGAATGGAGTTCGCACAGCAGTCTCTCTACACCTTCCTCTGGGATTTCCAGTTTCAATTGCTGTCTACATTTTGGACTTTGAAACTTCACAGAGTAAAACTTACTTTAAGTTTATTTTGTTTGCACTGAAGGTCTGACAACACTGCTAAGTTACTAAGACTGACAGATTTTTGCATTTCACCATTTTTTGAAGCCTAGGCTACCAACCTGGATTCTTGATTGATGAGATGACTTGGAAAAAATGACAGAATAGGAACATTACATTGTGTCATGCCCATTTTATTTACTCTGACACTGTGGCTGTAAGACTTCACACTCCAAAGTGCATGTCAAAGTGATCCTTCAAAGGCTGAGCTAGTATTTGAAACCTGTCATCTCCTGCAAGTGGTGTCACACTTGGTCTCACGCCAGATCCGGTAACATGTGCCTCCACACTAACCTGTGACTCTACAGCTGCTGAGGTATGAAAAGCAAGTCCCATAGAGAAAAAAAAAAAAAGCAGGATTGAGCATTTTAACAGCACTTACCACTGTGTTCATTATTTGTTTTAAGAGCTTAGCAACTATGGAACTTGTCATCTACTATCTCTCTAAGCAGACAAAACATTTCAGGCCAGGTCCAATAACTGCCAGTTATTCCAGAACAGGAAGCACTATGGCAGGACAAGGGTCAGATGTCCTTCTGTTTAGATTCTGCTTGGCTTAACAGAGAACAAGATTATAATCCAAATGACTCTCACTAATGGGCTCAGAGTACAGTATACAGGTTCCCGAGGTCTACACAGTTCTTTGTGAATGCATCACAAAACTGTAAAGATGAATGAGATGTTCCCATCTTGAGATCCCAGGAAGCCTATGCCAGGTTCTTGGACAAACTGCCCTGGGAAGGCCAAACCCTCAAGTAGTGATACCAGACAGTTTTCTTTTTACATCACCTCATCTGTTCCTACAAACGCAATAATCTTAAAAAAATCCTCTAGCTTTCAGTAAGAAACATTTTCTATTGGCTTTGTGCTCAAGTAGGTTTGCATTAGAAATTACTTCAAGGCCTTAGCTGAACCTAAGGGGTTCACTTCCTTCAAAAAGGAGTTCTATAAATCAAGATGCTGCCCGTTCCCATGCTCATTTTCCTTCTCCTCCTCTTGCTTCTGCAAAACATATGTTCTCCAGTTTATCTAAAGAAGAAAAATTACATTTTCCTTTAGTTGTACAAGTCAGCAAGGCAGCGCTCCGCATCTTCCCCTGACCACCATGAAAGAAGAAAGATTTCTGGCACCCCAGTAGGAACACCCAGAATGATGGTGTTCCCAGTGGTTCATACAGCAATATCCATAGCAGGGATTCATTCGTTCCTTTTCTGGCGCACACTCGTTCTGTGTTGGCCAGCTCAGCAGTATTTAGCAATTGTTCCTTGCTCATGTGGAAATATTTCTTGGATTAGAAACCGGTCTCTCTGTGTGCAGCTTATTTGTTTAACTATGCAGTAATAGAAATGTTATTTTGCCCTTAATCATTGTTAACAGAAACATAACCACGACCAACTATCTTGGGTATACATACGATATTCAATATCATGTATAATAAAAAGGATTGTATTAAAAATTTCTATTGAGTGTCAATGGTTTTAGTTACAACCTATAAAATTACATTTAATGAAGCCCATAATGTTTCATTTACTAGCGTTTCGTCTAGAACGAATGCTAAACTGGGAACTGAAAAAAGAGCACCACACTGATTCTCATAATAAAAGGGTTCATTGCAATCATTCTACATAATCCTACATAACTTGCAGTTTCCAAGATTGTGATCCGTTGATGCTTATTTGGCTACAAAAAGAAAGCCGTTTCTCCACATAATGAAGGAAAGGAAAGTTTTCCTGGACCAAGTAAAGTCTGAGAATATTTGATTATTTCATTGCTTATAGCCAGGCTTGTAAAGGATCAAAAAGATTTTTGCAAGACTACCTTAGTGTAAAGGACTGTTTCTGATTTGCAGCACAACCAGTGACCATAAAGAAGTTCTTATATTTGAAAAGCAATGGCACAGAGTAATTAAAAAGCAGACTAGAGATCATTCCAAACAACAGGGAGAGGGAATGGAGAGCTGTTTCAGTATGGAAACAGCTTCTGTATGTACACTTAGTTTTAGCCAGAGAGCTTGAAGTCACCTGGAAGCAAAGATCTCTGTTTACTGAAACCTTCAATTTCTTCGTACTCTTTTTCATGTGTGGAAATTGGCAGTCACACAGATTGACACTAATGGCCACATCTGATGTCCTTGTGAAATGATGCCTATTTATCCAAATGGAGAACTAAGACGCAGCAGGGTAAAATAGATTTTTAAAAGTCTGCAGATTACTTTTCCATTGAAATTTATCTCTATGGGAATGGTATCTTCCTCCTCCTAGGATCTAAAGCAAGTGTTATAGTATATACAAATGGAGAAGAAACCCAAAGAAAGAAGGACATCCCCCACAAATGAACAAAAGAGACAGTGGCAGATGAGGAATGCATGATGAGCCATGTTTATGATAGATGAGTATCTATCCAGCTGAATTAAAAACAAGATTGCAACAAGGACAGAGATAACACACTTGATGCACACTGCTTCAAAGGAATTTGGACCTACTGTGGGCCTCATTTAAGTGAGAGCAGTTTATATTTCCTGATCAGACCTCAGGATCAGGGGGATGTCATACCTGAGTCAGTGGCTTTGGTGGCCAAGAGCCACCAAGAGTCCCAGAAGCAGCATTGTGGCTTCAGGAGGGTCTCGGCTACTCAGGTGGCAGGTACTGCCACACAGTTGGCTCAGACTAGTTTGGCGTAGCTGGGCACTGTATCACATTCTCGATGGATACAGATCTTTAAGGTCTTAGACTACAGTGCCAAACAAAAGCAACAGGAGAATTGAAATATGAAAAATAAGTTCTTGAGCTCTGCATCTCAGTTATCCAGCTATAAACCCCCATAAATAGACCTCTGCTTCTTATGGTGATAACTACTACCAAAAATCCTGGGCATTAACAGTATGTAAAGTGCTGCCTAGAAAATCTTCACCATATTTTCACTGCTCACTTGATAGCTCTCAAAATACTAACTTGGCAAAGGATAGAAAAATCACGACCAGACAAATGGTTGCTAAAAAAAAAACCCAAAAACTTGATTTATGACAGATTCTGTTTAATTCTGTTTACAGAGAATCCTGCTGCTGGGAGAAATTGATCTTGGCACTCACATGTTAACATAATGCTACCATGGGTAAAATGAACCAGCAACATCACAGCTATGAGAACATAAGTAGTACTGGCTGCTAGGTTTATATGTATTTCTGCTTTGTAAGGTGCGTTAAGGTATAAGATGACTATGGATTTCAGAGTTCATGTGGATATTGGTTTGCAGCTACTCTGCTACACCCAAAGGACAGGCAAATGGAATGAGCTTATCCATCTCTCTGCTGGGGCTTAATATTTAGCAAGACCATAATAGGGGAGATGAAGAAAGTGCTTAGCCCTACAGTAGTCAGCACAAACATGAAGTGATTTTGTTTGTTTGTTCTCTGAATCTTTTTAAGTGGTTACTAAAATCCATCAACATTCTGTCTGCATTAATTCCTCCTACACTGAAGGTCTTGCTGTGATACAGCATTGCACCCCCAGCTACTGAAATGAGTTATAAGAAGTTGGACTGCATCTCAGTATCACACAGTATTGAAAGATTTGCAGGATGACAGGGAAGTCTCAGATTGAAGTAGATACAGTCATGAGCATATAGTACAAACTTTCCCTTGGATTTTGTGGTTTTTTTCCTGCTTTTTCTTCTTGCATCACGGGCTAAAGAGAGTCACTGCATAGCATGAGACATTTCTGTATTCACGTTGCCCTGTACAAATCTTAATTCTGCAAAAGCTATGTTAGACCTGTAGCACCTGGAAATACAGTCTTCTGTTTGTTGGGAGAGATAGGCAAGCAAGCTTCTGACAGTCCAAGTACATTTCAGTGCAGACTATCAGCTGCCTCCAATTTGAAGACTGGGAAGTACAAATCACGTATGATATGTCTAGGGAGGAGGAATTCAATCACTTGTCAACAGTTGATAAAGGCAGAGAACAAGATGTTTACTCCTGTTTTGCTTTTGCTTGATTTCTGGTTTATTTTTTTTCATATGAGGGTAGCCACTTTTGTAGCAATATTTGCTGAATAAAGCATTGTGCTGCTTAGCTGCCCAGTTTTCTCTAATAAAGGCATTTACTGAACTGAATTTTTATTTCCTCTTCTAACGCTGACATTCCTATCTAAATATGACCTTATATATTAAGAAAAAGGCTTGGTTTGTACCCTTCTAGCTTATGTATAAGGCTGACATTTGTAAAAGAACTTGAGAACTAAGCTGAAAGTTTCCTGGTTTGGGAAAATGATGAGACAACAAGGTACTAAGACAGTTAAGTTTGATCATGATCATGTTACCATTTGGTCTCAGCAGGAAACATGAGAAGGGGAACACTCAGCTGATAAAGTTCTCATTATTATTAGTCTTTCATAAATGCTTTTTTTGTCTGTTTCTCAAACAAAATATCTATGATCAAAACAATATATTCCAGCTAGAACAAGTAAGAGCTTTCCCCTTTTATTTGGGATTGTATTATTACAATCCATCTAGTTCCTCATACATGGTGAGATGCTCCTCCACATAACCTGCAAATGGAAGCATGATATTTATGCCAGATGGGAGCTATATTAAAAATACGTTGAAACAAATGAAACTGAGATACACTACATTTCTCAAAAATCTTTTGGATACTACCATGCACAAAGCCACGCTTGCATTGTTCCCCTGAAGCAGGGTGGGGGGAATAAAATCCTTAAAGATGAGGTCTAAGCATGTGAAGCATGTGTGTATTTAGCTTTCCAAAAACCAAATGATACTAATGGCACAGCCAGCCTTTCCAAAAGCCCAGACTGTAGAAAGCCTTTTGGCTTAAGTGACAGGAATTCTAGCGGTCAACACTGCCCCCAGGTGTGGGCTTCTCCAACTTCACTCTACAAGGGCTTCCTTTTTTTAGGGTAAGTAAGTACATTTGGAGTGCATTGTTCAGTATCCATTCCATGACTTATTTTAACTTTAGCTTCTAAAATTATTTTCTTAAAATAGTGTTCATCAACTGTTACTCTCCTTCCTATGAATGACTGCAAAAATAAAAGGTTATGTGTAAATATAGGAATAGTGGATTTATCACTTATATTTGCTTTGTGTTGTGCTAAGTATTTTTTTAAAGTTGTACAGGTTCAGTGAATCAACCTCACAGATGATGTGCAATACAGTGTGGATTTGCCATCTGCAAGTTTATTTCTCTGTATTTTATCTATAGGTGAATTTGACAGTGCTCACAGAGCTCTACCACAAAGCTGGCAGAGCATATTCATTTAAGCACCTCTCTCTCTCTCTCCTCAATGAATGCCGTGAGCTTGTGCAGAAAAGCAGGTTTATATGCGTATAAGGACCTAACCCAAAATTCACTGACACCAACACGAGTCTCTTCAGTGGACTTCATGAGAGGAGATGGACTTCATACTTTCATCTACTAAGCACTCAAACTACAACCTAACACAAGTCACACAAAGTACATCCAGAAAGCGTCAAACCCGACAGAAGCAGTTCTGCTGATGTGAAGAGTCTTTAGAAGGCAGCATTATGAGCCTGTGGGCATCTGCCCTACCTGCCACCTCTAAACTGTCCTACTACACAAGCATCCCTGTGCAGTCAGGTTATGGATCACCACACAACCAAGCCAGCTAGCATTAGCCCAACTGGGCAAGCGAAACCACTGTGCAGTTAGCAATGGACAGAAATGTTTTGCAAGAACCCCGGGAGACCTTTAAAAGACAGCAATGAGAATCAAAACACAACACTACTCTCCCAGCAGATTTCTGATAGTCCATTTAAAAAGAAAAAAATAATCAAACACTTCCAAATCAATAAAGCTCTCCACCAGCCTCAAAGCATTAGGAGCTGTTAATATCTAAATAATCAATGCATCTTGCAGTCAACACACTGCATGTATATACACAAACATCTCAATGTCATTTAGAATAAGTGGTATCACCACAGGCAGAGCTGATTTTAATTTATTACCAAATTATCTTTTTTTTTTTTTTTTTGCATCATGCATCTAGACTATACTGGACTTTCAATCCTAAATTGCTTGAAAAGGCAACATTAATTCCACACTAAGTTAGTATGCTGAAGTACCCCAAATCAACAAGTTTCAGAAAGGTTAATTTAGCCACACATTCTTTGTATTTTATATTAATATATGGAATGACTACTGGAGTTTGAATCTGATAAGGAAAAGAACAGGTTCCCAAGTAGTTTTGCTGCTAGCAAATAATAATAAAAAAAGTTTCCATATATTTTGGATTGATCATCATTTCAGATCAGTTCTGCATGTCTGCAAGATTTCAGTATTCCTACTGTTGCAGAAAGCACTGCAGAGATTAATTTCCATAGTCCAAAACCTATACAGCTCTGTGCACGAACACACACCTCAGAAATCAAGGAAACAGAGCTGGTCAGAACTGTCCACCTCAGGGACTGCTTATTGCAGATTTTGTGTTAACACTTCAATATGCTTCTGTGCCAACACTGTGCTGCATTCCTGTGTCACCCAAGACATCCTTCTAATATAAAGCAGCAGGTAATTTCCCAAATTAAGACGCTTGGTCTTATGGTAGTGTGAAGAAAAAGGTTAGCACCAAAAGCGGTGTGGTCCAAATACAAAATATAGAATAATAATTCCTGTATAAAATTAGATTGTAGCTTGTTAAAAGTTATTCTGATACTAGCTCTCCTAAGAGCACCAGCTGCAGTGTATCTGTTGGAGGCCTGTTAAGTATTATGGAAATGCAGTGTTTTGCTGGTCTAGGAGGAATGAGAAATACAGGTTTGACCTGCATGTGTGGCGCGGAAAATTCAATGGTACAGTGGGGTAGAACAAGTCCCAAGGTGATAATGACAAATCACTCAGTAGCGTAAGACAGTCAAGGTGCTGTAATTCTCTAGCAAAACATACCATAGAGAAGACGGCTGGAAAGGACGTTCCAGTCAAGAAGAAAAGTAGGTAGGCTATGATGTCATCTTCAGTTGTCATGAGAAAAAAGGCATGATCCCATTGTTTCCAACCACTAGGAAAGAGCTGGTTTGCCATGCTGGTGTTTGTAACTGTACTTGGCCACCAAGCTGTGAAGGAGCCATGTTCTCAAACACCCTCCTTCCCTACATCACATGGTACAAACCCCTCACTTCTGGTGAACACCGTTATGCTGAGTTCCCTAGTTGGGTTTGTATTTCATTGCATCTCCAAGTAAATAAATTCTGATGGAACTGCTTCTCCTCAACCCCCTGTTGCCACCAGCAGTTGTTCTCTATGTTGTGTTTCTATTGCCCGCAATACAGGAGGTTTCATGCCAGGCAACTGCTAGTGTCAAGGGTCAGCTCCATGGCCTCTTGTCTTTGTCACCAGCTCTCACAGCTGGCTGGCATCCATTTATTCTATTCTTTCAGTTTACAATCAGCTTGAGACTTTCTTCTGCACAAAGTTTGCTTCCCCCTGAGACCCTACTAACCTTTACTTGAAATAATTTATAATGCTAAATCCTGAGGCAGTTTAGTTGTGGCCCTGTGCATCGATTCAGTTTGTGTCCTTTCAACAACCTTGTGTACGAACAGGCAGTTGTCAGATGCCATCAAGTGGCAGAACACGTTTCAGTTTTCTATTCTGCACCGACATGGCCCCAGTATCGACCCCTGGTACCCTACTAATGACCAGCTGGACTTTGTGCTGCTGATCACAACCCTTGGAGGCCAGCAGCTCAGCCAGTTTCCATTCCACCTCACTGTCCACTTACTTTATCTGCACTTCATCTCATCCATGAGGATTTTACAGGAGACAGTGTTGTTAGCTTAGTTACAGTTGAGGTAAACAACATCCTCTGCGCTCATTTCCCCCACCAAGCCAGTCACCGCATTGGAGAAGGATACCTGATTGGTGAAGGACGACTTCATAAATCCTTGTTGACTACCTCTTATAACCATCTTGTCCTTCTTACACTTGGAAACTGCTCCCAGGATTAGTTGGTTCATCAGCTCCCCAGAGATCAAGGCGAGGCTAACCATCCTGTAACTCCTTGCATCCTTTTCCTTGCACTTCTTGAAGTCAGAAGTGACATTTCTTTCTTCCAGTCCCCAGGAATCTCACCCAATTGACATGACTACTCAGAGATTATTGAGAACTATCTCCTAGTCACTCTTCACACAACATTAGGAGCATCTCTGTTCTGGATTTATTAGCTGTGAGCTCCTAATTCCTCAACTTTTAGGAGGCTATAATACCACTGTAAAAAGAATACCCATTTTTAATTTTTCACAGATAAACCTTTTCAGTGAAGCACCAATGGAATAAATAATAATTTATAGATTACTTGTCCCAAAGTGCTAATTACAAATCACTAAAGAGCATAAGACAATCAAATTCCATCTAGTGGAGGCTGAGTATCTACTTCAACAATGACCATGACACAGAATCATTCTGCCATTGTTTTGCGTGCTCCCTAAGAAAAAGACCTGATGGAAAACATGCTGGGTTTGTACTTGACTACACTCCAGAGGCGTTTCTCGACCTGAAATCTGAGACCAGTTCTCTGATCACTATCTTCCAGCACAAACTCATTGCTGCAAGTCATTCCAGTGGATAGCTAGAAACGTCTGGAAAAGTGGAAATTCAAATACATTCAGGAGTGATAATAAAATACCTCACTTGACAAAGCTGCAAGAATTTTAGTGAAATGGGTTATACTATGGCATAGTTCTATATCTCTTACACAAATTACTCCATAAGCCTTCTGCCCCTTAATTTTTCCCTCAGAAATTCTAAGTCTCCAAGATGATAAACCACTTCACCCTTCATTTCTTTTAAGTAAAAATGCTCATTTCCTATTATGCTTTCATAGGGCTCAAGCTACACAGAAAAAAAGCGGGAGAGCTTTATCCCCTGAAACGAGCCGGTGACGAGGCAGTTCATGGCAAAGTAGGAGAAACATTGTACTACAGGCGCAGAGAGCCCTGAAGTAGTCTGTTCTTCCCTTGGAAATATTTTTTTTCTTTCCTACCACTGTAGTCTATTTTTGCATAATCTCTTTTATTTTGTTCAAGTGAAGCAGCAAGAAATTCCCCCCCCCCCTTTTTTTTTTTTTTAAATTGAGAAGAACTGCTGGTACTCAGCTTCTGGTGGGAAAAAGCACAGACTGAGGCACAGTCCTGGCTCACTTCTCCCACATTATTCACTCTGATGCAGTTAGAAGCCAATACGCTCTAATAGCTGCGCTCACTCCATTTGGCCTTTAACTTAAATAGCCATCTGTAGGAGAAACTGAGCTGCTTTCAGCAGCCAGAAGCACTTGAAAACAGCAGCCCTCTAACATTGTTTAATTTTTACAACTTTGAGGTCACAGAAGAGACCACTAACTGTTTCAATGGAACTCCATAGGATGGGCTTGGCTGGATAATTTGCTTCTGCTTTAGGATTTAATTTGAACAATATGGACTTTTCCCCATTAGCATAAAATAAATCAGCACTTTGCACTACTTTCCCACGCATCACTTTCAATAGGCTCCCAACATTAGGATCATGTGGATAGATGACAAGCACTCAAACTACTTACATCTATTAGAGTCCATCGGTCACATCAGCTGTTGGTTTTGATCATTCTTTAAGTTGTATATCACTGTTACTTACTTTCCACAGTCGCTGGGTTTAATATACACACATGCCTTGTAATTCAGCCACAGACCATATTTAGACAGTCATAAATTCAAATCAGGTAGCAGGGGTTTGAATAATATAAGACAGTTTCCCTCAGTAAGGCAATTATTTGAAATACACCCTAGCTATACTTGCAGTATTTCAAGGATATCAAGTATCAGAATTCATATTTTCCTTCCCCAGCTTTCCACATTCATGTTAGCACATAAAATGTTGCTTTATATATAAATGATTTTGTTCTGCAAGTCTAACTGAGATAAGTTTGAGATTTACTGAAGTAGAGTCCAGCTATGTCAGTTCATCTTCAAAACAAATGATCCAAGTTAATAAAAGTAAGCCATTGAGCTATCTGGAAAGAACAGGGTATTTTTCCATTAAAGACTTTTGGGTTTCTTCTTCCCGCCACACCACCCCTGCCTTATTGCATTCAACCACAGTGGACACCACAAGGAGACAAAGAAATGCATTGGATTTAGGCAAAAAAAATCCCCAACAAAACCCCCCAAATTAGCATGTTCTAGGTGCCTCCACCCCTTATCAGCTGTACCATCCCATACCCATACCCTCACTTGTCATGTGGCCTACAGGCTGCATGCCAGCTCAGTCTGCAGGCAGGTCATCACTTCATGGAGTGCTTGCTTTTGCACAGGTGGCCTCAGCCCCAGGGCTGGCACACTGAGATGTAACATGGCTACCGCCCCAGCAAACCAGTCTGAAGCTGCCCTCGCACCCTTTCCCAACAACCCTTGAGGCTCCATATCATATCCCACCCCTTCCCCACCACCACACCCTCCTGTGAGATTTCTGTGTTTGGCTGTACAACTTGCAACTCACCCTCAGGAGGACAAGCGCCATGAAGTCTGTCTCCTCTTGTAATGGCGGACATCCTTCCTCTCCGTAATGGCAGATCTCCTGCCTCCCCTCTGTAATGGGTGACCTCCCACCTCCCCTCTGTAATGGCAGATCTCCCCCCTCCCTCCCCTCTGAAATGGACCTCCCACCTCCTTCCCCTCTGAAATGGTGGATCTTCCACCTACCATCTGTAATGGCGGGCCTCCCTCCCCTCTGAGACAGCGGGCCTCCCTCCCCTCTGTAATGGCGGACCTCCTGTCTCCCTCCCATCTGAGATGGTGGACCTCCCCTCTCCTTCCCCTCTGAGACAGTGGACCTATGTCCCTCCTTTCTGAGATGGTGGACCTCCTATGTCCCTCCTT
>JANVCC010000062.1:13139151-13192166 GCA_025345505.1 Todiramphus chloris collaris
CCTATGTCCCTCCTTTCTGAGATGGTGGACCTCCTATGTCCCTCCTTTCTGAGATGGTGGACCTCCTATGTCCCTCCTTTCTGAGATGGCGAACCTCTCACCTCCCCTCCAAAATGGCAGACCTCCCATCTCCCCGCCCTCAGAAATGGTGGATCTCCCGCCTCCTACCTCCCTCCCCTCCAAAATGGCAGACCCCCTGCCTCCATCCCCTCCATAATGGCACATCTCCCGCCTCCCTCTCTGCTAGCCACCTTACCCACCCCAGCCCATTCCTGGGGAGCTTCTAAACCAATGTTCCCCTGCAAGACTGGGAGCAGCAGCTCACCTCCCGCTGTTGGCTGGGGCAGTGAAGTCTCCCAGAAGCCACCTGGCTTTCGGAGGCAGGTGCCACAGCTGACACCAGTCCAGCTGGTTACTGGGGCCCTGGCTCCTCGGGTGCCAGCAGCTGCCTCGTTAAACATCCCCAAACTGCCATCAGAGAAAGCCCCAATAAACAAAATGTTTCTTAGCCACAGTAATCAATACAGTGCCCTGTAAAATGCTCTGCATCTCCATCTCAGCAAGTTGTTCGCCATTTAAAAAACAAACCACAAAGATTACAAGCGATTCCAAACTTTCCCATTATGCCTACACCTGTTACAGTTCTGAGCGATACCTGACGCTGAGAAGGGGACACTACAGCCGGAAGAGCCTCACGAGTGAGGACACTGCCAGGAGCAGCCCGTTCTCTGTGGGGAGAGCGGTAACCTTGCCCAGGTGTTCCAGCTGCCAGCCTGCAGATACCCCGAGGCGACACCCCCAATGGAGCACCACCAGTCTTTTGTACTTGCCTTTCCAAAACAGAGGAGCCCTACTGGAGATCTCCATGACTGGTTTCCGCAAGGTGTACGTTCAGCAATTAACGCTGTGTACATGCTGAGGCAGCGGGGAGCCTGGGCAGTTTGGGGAGCTCATATCAGAGAAGCTGCCAAAAGCCCTGAGCTGCTACTGTGAAGAGGAGAGAGTGCAGGAATCAGCATACCTGTACAGGAGGACATCTCAAATGGCCCACACGTCCTCCCTTGGCCTGGCCCTGTGGCATGGGAACCCTCCAGCAGTCACCCTTCCCACAGTCTGCTTTCAAATACTTGAGCCCCTTGGACTCTGCTGTCCAGTCCTGCACCAAAGGAAGCAATACAGTAAGCAGGTTCACACCAAAGTGGCATGATGGGACCTACCAACATCCCCACAGCACATACACTGCTTGCTACAGTTCCTCACATGCAAAACACAGATCAGTAAGTACATGCAGTTTTCAGTTGTGGAACCATGAGTTCTGCATAACAAGAAACCACTTAAAAATAACCACATTATCTGGCTTTTTTTTTTTTTTTGTGAAGCAGGTATGTCCTAAACTATCAATGAATTAAGACACAGAAGACAAAGGTCTGGGGAGATTTAAGAGGAAAAAGAAAAAAAAAAAAAATAACAGAGATAAAACTAATTTGAAACTGAACTAGGGCACAGGCAGGAAAAGCATGCGATTCCTGGCTCTGGGACCAGCAGGCAGTGTTGGCGGTCTGCTGGGTGTGTCTGTTGTGGAGAGAGTTTCTACAAACAGTTTTGCAAACCACAGCAGAGGGCCAAAATATTTACAAAACATTCAGAAACACAAACTGTCATTCAGCTTTCTGCACCAAGTGAAAATATGCATCCCATCCATGCTAGGGGACTTTATCTATACCTACACATTTCTGTGATCTTTTCAGATACAGTTGTCTCCGGTCCAAATTATCTGTAATGCTTCTTGTCTAGACCAATCTGTATACTACATAGGTAAACTTATATGCCAGTTTTATTTACGAAAGAAAGATGAACTTGCTTAAAAAAAGAAGTTGAGTATGTACTAAAAACTACAATAAAAGAAACTGCAGATGCTTCTCTGAAAACCATGATGGATTAAATACACGTGTTTTTTTCTAAACACTTCATGGTTTAATTGGCTGCTATAGGCCAAATGAGTCTGCCTATCCCCAAAACAATACTTATACAGAAGCATCAAAATTTCATGCAGAAATGTCTTTTGAAAATGAGGGGATAATAAGACTTTACAAGGATAGACTAAACATTTCTATATTTTTTTCTTAAATATACAAAAATCAGATGCTGTCCACCTGCTAATCACCAAGGTCAGATAGGAAAAAAACCCCACAAAGCTGCTCCACATTCACATCTGAATTTTTGTGTACATATAAAATCTTCATGTTGTACAACTGTTAAGGCAGTCTGGATTTAACCAAATACTGAACTAAAAATACAGCTTTAGATTTTGTGTTAACAAATAATCATTTTCCCCTTTATCGCTGGACAATTCCAGCATAGCTGCAAACAGCCTCCTTGGATGCAGAGTCTTCCTTTCTTGCATTTGCCCCAGATTCCAGTGCTGCAACAGTTCAAAGATTTATTTTATTTTATTTTATTTTATTTTATTTTATTTTATTTTTTTACCTTGGTAGGAGTGTAGTAAGTCTTCAGAACGTGCATGTGTTTGTATTTGCAGAGTAGGTTACAGCTGGGAAGAAAAGGGTCATTTTTTTTGTTTTATGTGAGGAAAGGAGAAAGATGAGTGCCATAGACAAGGATTTCATTAAGATAAAGAAATCCCAGTTCTCCAAAGGGAAAAAAGTTAAGCTTTGCTTGAAGATCTTTCATGAAACAATTTGTGTGGTCTTTATCATTTCAGTCTCTTAGAGAGTGATAGCTGCAGATTTACATGATTCTCTGACCTGGCCTTGAAATTTGAGTTCTTCTTTAGCCTGTTTAAGACCTAAATTCCATTCTAATCAAGTAAAGACAATTTTGATCAAAAAGCTGTTGCACCAGCACGCAATCTTCCAACGAAATCTATCAAAATCATAGCAATAGGCCTAAAAGACACTAAAACCTGACAACCAAAAAAATTAGCTGCAATTATGTATCATTGTCTCATCCTCACTGCATCGTCTAAAGCTGTCATCCTCTAAAGCACACACAGAGCATGTTTTTGCATGTCTGTGAATATTTTCATTACCCTAAAGTATGACCCAGTTGGGAGCAGCAGAAGAAAGCAAGATATTTTTCATATCAGGAAGCGAAACAACCTGAATTAATAAAATTTTATGAAAAATTGGTTAAGATGGAACAACCCAAATTTATTTACATATTTCCATACTTTTAAAAATTCTTTTTATATAGTGGTTTATGGTATTTTTCACTTTCCTTTTCCAGAGTAGAAGTGAAACAAAAAATAGTTAAAACTAAATAAATACAGAAATGAAACCTTCTATAACATTTGCAGAGTGTCTGTTCCATGTAAAAGATTTAAACGTTTTGTTTACTTCCAAGTCCCCTTTTCTCTCTATGATGGCTGAATCTATGTGTCAAAACAGATGCATTTTTTTTTATAGTGGTATTCTTTTTGCTTGCTGAAAACGCTATGAAGCAGTACAAGAGAGCACATGCAAGGGGGTTATTTTTGAGGGAAAGATTCTAATACACAAACCCAGTACTATCTAGTTGTTACTAGTGTTTTTCACTTGTATCACTCAAAGTATCCTTTAAAGGGAGTCAGGGTTCTTACTAGAAGGGCTACTAAGACTAAGTAGAGAAACATCATCTACAAGGAGCATGTTAGTGGAAAAACACTGACAATGGAGAGTATTTACGAATAAATTGCTGTACTCATCATACCTTCTTAAAACAAGATGGGAACAATTCTGATTGCTGACTGGAACAGCAGTGAAAACATTTCAGACAGTTTCTTTCACTTTACTGAAGCAGAAAGTGGTATCTGACCACACATATATGAAGAAGCTCTCCCCAGACAGAATGTAGGCATCTGAACATTTGCATGTGTGGCTGCACACCAAGATTTTTCAAACCCAGATGTCTAGTTGAATAGTTCCATGTCTCAACACCCCAGTGTTTGACACAGTTATTCAAACACCTTAGACATGTAGGAGCTTTTACCAATTTCTACTCCAATCTGCTTTCACTGAAGAGGAAGTAATGACCTAGGAGATATTACTTCACATTTAATCACATTCTTGTACCAAGAAATGAGGTGGGAAAAGGGACAAAAAATGTTGTTCCAGACTACCTGTCCCTATTTACTAAAATTTCACTAAACAAAAATTACCTCCTCTGAAGATGTCCATCCAGTGGTTCCTCCACTGAATGTGTAGGAATGCTATAAGAAAAGGTGACTTTTACTACTCTGGATCCAGACTGTTTAATTTCATGAAGATAGATGCCTTGTAGAGTGAAAATAGCTCTGAAAAATAATAAAAATATAATGCCATGAGGCAACACCAGTGCCAGTGCTAGTATTAATTTACTTTGCTGTATAAGACTCTAGTGGATAACTCTGGGAAGAGGAAAATCTATGTTCTAGGCCTTCTTAACCTGAAAGGGTCTGAATTTACACCTTCCAACTTGTCAAAGTGTATCTTAAATAGCAGGTGAAGGCCCTTTTGTGAGGACTGAAATGAAAGAGGGGGCACTCTCCAGCCTTTCTATGGCTATGCAGTCAAAAATGCCAGCCATGGGTCCAGAAGTAAAGCAGGCAAGAAAGCCTCTGTGTGCTCTTATCTGAGAGAGGGCTGCAAGACACTGCAAGATTTTCAATTCCGTCTTGTGAAGAAACAGTTTTGCTCAGTTGATTTGAATCTGAACTGGAAATACCAGATCACATGGATTTTTCTGTTAACTTAAAGGCCTTCAAGGAAATAATTAAATTGGTAGGTATCCTCTAACAAGCAAGCTGGTACCAATATACTGACTTTAATATAACTGAAGCCTGTGCCCAACAGCTGTGTTTGCAAAGCTGCTGAAGGTGCAAAATATTTTATTTTTTAAAGAAGGAGAATGCTTACATCATCAACATTTGGGCCAAACACCCTGCATTCAGGATTACTTCAAACTACAGTTTTGATTTTCCCCTTACAAAGGCAACCCTTGCTTCCAGGACTCAGGTCACCCATAAGCTCTTATTCTGAATCACATTAGTCCTTTCTAACATTTGAACACTTCAAAAAAATCAATACTTACAACTTTGGTTCACATTCATGTTTAGTTTTCCATGGATAACAGTTGAGTTGCTTGATTTCCTTCTCTAAATCTTGGCATTTCCTTTCCAATTCCTTCTACCTTATGCCTTCAGCCTTCCAAGCCTCCACCTCCAGCTGTCTTCCTCACTTGAGAGATCTCTCCTTCTCAGACATCTTCATTGTTGGTCACTTACTATCTTGGTTGCTTTCAGCCTTCAAATCTCAATTCCCTATCTGTTCATCTAGTCACTGATCTTTTTGCACACTTTTTGGTATTTCATCTTTTATACTCTTCTGGACTTCATAGATCTATTTCTTTCATTTATGTAAACTATTTCTAGCCCTGATCTCTGTCTTTGCTTCATTCTTTCCCCTCAGGCATCTGACATTGTCACTAAAGCCTATACATCTGAAGTCGAGTATCCCATCGTCTTGCTTAATCTCTCTATTTCATTTATTCTTCACATGCTCCCATCTCTCACTTCAAATTGAAAACAAAGCTTTTTGCCATAGCATTTCAGAACTGCACTTTTGAATTTCTTATATCTTAGCAAAGGGGGCATCTGTATCTGTGCTATTTATATGCAGAAAGCATTTTGGTTATGCATGTTATGCAACTACATAAAACCTGTATTGTTCTGTGTCTCCACACCACCTCTGAGGCTTCCAGGATTCTGTGTGGTGAAAACGCACAAGAGAATTTTGGAAGATCGTATTTTCCACTGACAGCTCATTCTAAGCTGAAGTGAGTACACACAGCAGTGACATTTTTAGCTGTGAGTCGAAATGAATTTTTTTTTTTTTTTTTTTGGTGGTTAAAAGCCAGGCTAACCCCCGTATTCAAAGGCCTGCTGCTATATCCACTTTCTTAGTTAATACTTGGCCCAACCACATTTACCTCTAACCTGATATTCAGCTTCAGTCTTGTGGTTTCTTTGAATTTGGCATAATCTACATAGCTGCAAAATACTTAGCACCAGCCTCCGCTAGTCTGGAGTTGTCATTAGAACATACCTAATATATCTTACAGACAGGAAACTGAAGGTTCTGTGAAAAGCAGATATGTTCTCATAATGACAAATCCTGCCATCAGATGTTGCCTTATGAGGAGCTAGGACTGATCTGCAGCACCTCAGTCACACAGGACACAATCTTGCACTACCATGCAGTGCAGCCCTCAAGGCAGAGGAAGGGATATTGCCCCATTTCTTAAGCTTTGGTAAAAATAAAAAACAAAACAAGAGTAGAAAATTCTGATGTTTCTCCTCCAACTTGCACCACTGTAAAGGAAAGAGAATGAAGTGACTTAGTAAGAGAAGATATAAAGCACATTCCTTCATGAATATGGATGAACTCCCTGATGTAATTTTTTTTCTTAATTGGCCATATTTTGTCCAGAACGGAGAAAAACACCAGAAATCATTAACTGTAACATTAATAAAGTCCATGTAGGCTGGGCTCAGACATCTATTTGTCAGAGTAGTACCTGAATCCAATACAAACATTTTGGAGGAGAGCAGAGATGGGGATTACAATATTGTCGTAGAGCTTTTGACTTTCTTCCCAGCCCTTTCTGCTAGGCCCCATTCATGCTTACATCTCACTTCTTGCATTCTCTGTGAACGCCCTTCACTGCCCATGGAATAACAGTGCATGAAAGAAAGTCTTAAGACTCTGAAGCCAGGAAGATGGAAAAGTACAGCTTTTTCTTCCCTGCTTGCAGTTTTCTCCTCTGAACTCAAGCTGTTAGTTTTGCACAGTCATATCCGAGTTGCCGATTCAAGCATGTTCATGAGATACAGGCACCTGTGCCTGCCAGAACCTCTCAAACACACTGCACTGCTCTGACGGACATGTATGGAAGTGAAGGGCTTGGCTGCTAACCCCCCCCAACACTGCCATAACTGGCAAAAATTAAAGCTATTACCTTCATCCTGGATTCCAGATATCTTTTTGTTACTCCTCTGTGGCTGCTTGTATGTTTTTATGGCCAAGCAAGTTTTTAGGTAAATGGGAGTCACACTCACAAGACAGGATTTTTGTGCATTTCACAACCCATCTCACAAGAGAAGACAGTTCAGAATGGGATACAAGTTGCAGTTTTGCCATGAATTATCAGTGAGAAACTGGTGGCTTTCGCTGGCATCGATACAGCAACAAAGTGAAAGCTCTAACTCAGCTGAGGAACTGAACCGGTAGGTGCCAAAGGTGCCAAATCATCTATCAATGTTCTGGATAATGTCCACTTGAAGTTAAATTTCCAACCATTTTCCCCACTAGCACACAATTCAATTAGCACATGCAAGCCTGCTTCATTTTCTCAGTTGGTTTCCTAGCAAAAACATGCGTACAGGGAAATAAACATGTCCCTTATAGGTATTAAGCAAGGTAACTGTTAGTAAAATGTGTGAATGAGAATGGAGATCCAGATTTCCAAAGCTACTGAAACACCTGAGAACATTTCTATTATCAGTTTAAGTTTCCCGATAAATAACTAAGCAGCCAGTGACACATTTATTTTCTGCTTGGTTAGCATAAAATAAGTAGAATGGATTTTCTTCATCTCAGCCCCACCAGCACAAGCTCATCAGAAGCTTACTGGAAAGAAACTACTTTGAATTTTCAGGAGAAAGAATTTGTGTTTCTGAGGATCTGACAAATTTAGATTGCTAAGTTTTGTTTCAACAGCACACAAATCAGTTTTGATTTAATGCCTTACATGTCTAAATGGCTTTTAAAAAAGACACATTTCTTCCCAAGATCCTTATAAACTGCCAGAGTGAGTGAAGCAACATTAAAAGATTTTTTTATATCAGAGGATGAATTGAATACTGATTAAGCCATTCTCTCTACCCAAGAGGAAAACTCGTAAGAAATGATTTAAACCTAGGAAGAGACAAGCCCTTATAAACCCTAGAATTCCTACTTGGACATTTGTAAGTATATGTAAATGATAATGGTGGGAATTTTGTAAACAGCAGTGTAAACACATAATTTAGCATAATGGCATCTATTTTAGCTACACCACAACAACCAAGTGAGAAATAGGGCAGAAGCTTGAAAAAACTAAATATGAAACCATGTTTGGACTTCGCTTTCTTTTTTTTTCCTGTTTCCTCCCCTAAATTATGAAGAGGAAACAGAGTCCTGGCTCCACTTACTGCAGCTGGTGGCCACCTTCCGCTTTTTGGCATGGCAACCCACCCCTCAGTCTTTCTCTGTATTCCTAATTTCTTCATTGCTTTTCACCCATACTGCGTGTTCCTACAAATGAGTGTCTGAAAGCAAACACTTGGAAATGTCTACAAATCCCAGAAACTGATTCAGCTTCTTAAAAAAATGTATTATAAATATGTTTTGAGAAGAAATTTAAAGGGCTTAATAAGATGTAAAAATAGCAGGTAGGCATCTTTTAAAAGGTATCTTTTCCCCACCCCAGCTCTACAGCTTGCCTGATTGCATAACAAATGCAATTCCTGAACAGAATAGATTTTCAATCGTCTTTGAAAAGCTTAAACATTCTATGCTTCAATTCCAGTTGTATGTGTTGCCTGTTTCCATTTCAGTTTCAGTGACTAACTTCAGCTTGCCATAACCTCCTCTCTCTAGTACTGAATCTACACACTTCAAAGAAGCTGATACTTCCTTTTTTTGCTTTTAGAGTTTTTTGCAATGTCATCATTTTAATGAGAATCTTTCCAATGATTACAGACTATTTTTCTATCATCAAGGTCTATAATTGGTCTTGAAATTCAATATGCAGATCCAGCCTTCTGAGTCACCAGAATGTCTCAAGGTGCTAAGGTTCAAAATACAGTGGTGATGAATTCATTCTTCTTCTAATCACAGTAGGATCAGAGTTTGGGATGCCATGTTAATTATCCTCACAATAATCCTATTTTACAATGTGCTTATTTAATGTCAGGATTATACATCTTGATCAAAATGTATTCTGGGGTTACAATAGGGTGCCTATAAGAGGGCAGAGGCAGAGTGCCTAGGTGTAATGAGGCTGATGGATGAATAACAATGTCGCTATTCATATACCCAGACCCTGCTGTATCTGAGCCATCTGCTGCTGAAATTGCAAATCTGTACTGAAGAATGGTAGGTTATTTTTTCTCTTCTATCATTCAAACAGTGCTTTTCATTTGATGTAACTTGCAGGCACTGAATCTATGCTTAGCTGTGCTATGTGAGAATCCAAGATCAAATTTTTACTGTCAGAAGGCACTTCGCAAGCTCAGAATAACATCAAACTGTGCAATTTTACTCCTTAAAAGAATATGCCTAACTGGATGCAACTTTAAAAGGAACTCCTTTGTTAACACAAATGAGATCTAAAACTAGAGTTTTAGCTGTAAAGAAATTGTATGTGAGAAGAAAATAGCAGCATTATTTATAGCACAGAGCAAGAGAAACCAAGTTCAGATAACTGCCTACACAAATGGTCTTGACAACACCAGTGGATTATTGATCTGAGAAAATTTTGCACTGTTTGGCCCACAGTTGCAGTAAAAATTAATTTGTTTTACAGGTCACCAGCAACACTTCTCCTGAAACCTCCTGAATGCTCTGGGCTTGACCCTGAAGGAGCACAAAGCAGCATGGCTGACTTGGTTTTGTTTCATAGAGTTGACTTTTTACTGATGTTGTCTTTTGTAAAGAAAAACACAAAATGTTTGTACAAGTTCAGGCTCCAGAAGTCCCTTCCAACCACAGCCACGCTGTCATTCTTTGATTCCATGTGCACATGTTTATGTGTACAAAACTTCCTGATCCTAACAGTGCATGTGACTCTACCCTCACGGGGAATCTTGTACTGAACAAGCAGCAAGTTCCATTGCCCCTAATCACTCTGCAACAGCAGGAAGAGAAAACAGCAAAGCATTCCTGAAATACGTGTGGTGCCTTGCTGGGACAGAGCCTTTTTCAGGCACTCACCACATTTTCTCTGATGATTTTTCTCAGAATCCAGGATTTTCCAGACTTTGATCACAGCAAAGCCTCTAGGGCTGATACCTTCTTGCACCTTTATTGGCATTGCTGCCAGATACACATAGCAAGTAGCATTCCACACCTCATCTCTCATTTTGGTAGAGATCTGAAATACTTTTTTCACTCCAAGAGCAAATATTAAGATACAGTGTCAAGTATGGTAACAGCTGTTGTGGAAAAGACTTCATTAAGTTAGTCAAAATCCATGTCCCACAGTTAACTCAGAAGAATTCTGACATCTGGGCAGGGCACTACTCAGTAAATTCATGACAGCATATATATACACTCAATAACTATGTTAACCAGAGTTCCTGAACCATAAAAATTTTTTGACATTACTTATACATACATCTTCATGTTTACTTACTTACCTAGCCTGTACTATTCTATTTCAGAATTCCTGCTGGAAGTAGCTACAAAATATGTCAGCCTGCTAAAAATCTTCTGTAAAGGGTTCTCCAGAATTCCATTTTGTTTAAATGGAGGCACAAAACTGCTTCCAGATATACCTGAAATACATACAAAGTAGTTTTCCTAAAAATAGCCCAGGCATTCTACTTCTTATGGCTACACTACAGCAATGCAAAATGATCCCTCACAACCCTTCAAGACACCTCTGGACACAGGAAAAAAAAAAAAAGTTGTGTTCAGCATAAAGTGGAAAAGAAGGTGTTTAGGGGTTAACTGGGGCAAGGGAGGGTCACAGGAGAACATATCTCTACAGTGGGCTCTCACAGAAACACTATCCATGGCATACGTTACAATACACTCCTTTCCTGCTCTTGTACACAGACTGGCGTGTCCAAATCAGACAGCGCAGATGTCTTGCCATGGCACTTGTCTCTACTGTACTTGAGCACACATAGAGGGGAAGAGAAAGCCACAGTCAGTTATTCGACTAGTATTAAAGCATGATTTTAAATTCACATCTGAGAGCAAACCTTAGTGATTTGAAAACAATTGGTTTGAAATTCTCCGTCAACAGACCCATATCCTTCTATCAAAAACACAAGTGCTGCCACATAAAACACCCCCTTTATCTCCAGCACGGTTGCTTCCAGCCACCCAGCTTGGTTTAAAGCTCGCTAGCAGGAATGTTTACGAGACAGAAAGGTATCTCATGTGTTTTTTGTGTGTGTCTTAACTGCTTTGCTTCTTGGCAAGGACTGCTGAAGAACAGAAGCAGCCCTAATGGTTTTTGACAATTCACTGCAAGACGCTTTCAAAGTCTTGTTTGAGATGGTGTGAAACAGCCTCATGGTGGTGGCCATACCGACTGTCTGTGCTACCCAGTCAGGGGAAGAAGTAGGGAAATAATGATGGTATCATCCAATAAAATTCAGGCTTTCAGCCTTTACCGACTCTAATTGATTATTATCGTTATCAAGGGCTAGAACTTGAGCAAGGAATCGCTGTCAGTTTGTACCAAGTGAGGAGTTAACATCTTAGCCACACTGCTGCTGACTTTAATGGACATAATTTTGTTAATGCAGTAACTTTTTTTTTGCATTCTATAAAAAGAGTTTTTTCCTGAAATTTCCTTATTTCCTCTCTTACAAAATGGATGATGTGCTGAAATCTGAATCACACATCTTTGTTCAGACCATGGAATTTCTCTAGGTTCTAGAGGCAGCCTTGTTGGAAACATGGGGCTTCACACAGTTTAAAAAGTCCACATAGCCTTGCAGAGCTGTAGGCCAGGGTATGAATTTACTTTGCACGAGTGATTTCTGCGTTCACTCAGTGAGGATGCAAAAGCTTTGGCCTAAGGTCAGGGTGTGAGACTATTCTGTTACTCTGTTCCATGAGAGCATCTGCCTGGGAAGAGAGTGCAATACAGATCAGCTCTGTAAATTCATGCTCCAGCCTAAGGCACTATAATCAGCTTTTAGCTTTATATTCAAACAACTGGCATTTTAGACAGCTTCAATGCAGCAGGAAAACACAGCACAGTAAGGAAAGGAAAAGTTTGCAGTGGCCAGCTTTGATTAGCCACTGCTAACAACTATCAATAAATGAGCAAGTAGGTACATGAAATATGTGATTTAAAAATATTTTTAAACATTATATATCTGGAGTAGTAAATTAAACAATTCCTAGGATACTCCCAGGCACTGGAATAGTACTGTTGATGCTGGTACATGGGTTTTATCGTAAGCCAAATTTTGGACTCTAGAGCTTCTCAGGAGTCATTTCCAATACGTAATTCACACATATACAAGCATAAACAGGGCTATTCCAGCCAGTCTCAACAGCAGCGGTGCTCCTGTGCAGGTTTATTTTATTAGAGCAGACATAGCCTAAGCGTGACACTTTGTGTAACACAGATCTCTTTCATTTCAAGAATTTAACTTTTTTGAAGATGCAGCTCTTTTGAGAGGGCTGTTTAAATGGCTACAATTGAGAGGACTTGCGTTTCTTCTCTTCTCCTGAAAAGGATGTAGGAAAAGAAAAACATGAAAAATATTACTGAAATAAGAATAGGGTGGAAACAAAACACATTGCAACAGGTAACGGATCAAATACATGGCAAAGGCTGTAACTACCCAGGATTATGTTTCCCAGAGTCCCCTGTATGTAGCACACAGTTCTCAGACCTGGATTTAGTTACAGTATTGGTGAGGAAAGATTTGTAAGGCTTGAGGCTCCACAGCAGTTTGACCTTTCTCTTGTTATGCTACAGGCAATGCATATCACTTCAGGTGGCATTTAAGAACCTCCCTTGTTTTCATGTTTCCTCTGGTTTTAATGCTTTACTTAATAGCATTGACTGAGATTCTTTTGGTAACAGGATTTTCTTGTTAAATGACATTCCAGATTATTTTGGAGTGATTCGAAACGCTCAGTGTTAAAGGGAAAATTACTGACTCCAAGTCCCACGGTGTGCACGGCTCTGCCATACAGGTGCACAGCCCAAAGGGTCCCGCGGCACCTCTCCCACTGTCACTGTAATGCTCTTTCGGAAGGCTGCTCGTGTTGGTTCTCACGTATTGAAATTCTCTTTAAGCACACTCCAGGTTCATCAGAGGGGACTGAATTAATTTCACCCTGTGCAAGAGATACAAATATGTTGTTATCACTGCAGCACGCATTTGAGCTAAACAAATACAAAATCAATAATATCAAGTATTAGTTCTATTGATATTTTTCCTTATATTATCTTGTTTCATTAATACAGTAGACTTTATTTTGCGTACCTGAATCTACAGTGTTACTGCATTTATTCTTATTATTTGATAAGTTGTCTAATATGTTAATTTTTAGCATTATTATCTTATCACAGGTAAGACTGTAGTTGAAAAATAATTATAGTATCTCAAGTAATTCACACAGATAAGACTTACTTGAACTGTTCAATTGCCATCTCTGATGCAACACCTTTACTGACAAGAACTGTCATTAAAGGGAAAATAAAACTGCAAACCGGGAACTATTGTTACTAAAATGTGAGCTGGTACTACCCAGGAAGGGAGGTCAGCTCAGGTAAACTAAACCTTGATTACAAGATGACTAATTTTACCAAAGTCATCCAGTGGCAAAAAAATGCCAGTGGAAAAGCAACTAGAGTGCACAAGAACACCAGAAATCTGAGTGAAAAGAGGAAGAGTCGGGAAGCTGATGCTTCATGTTCTATAATATAGATGGATAAATACACATATATAAACAAATATCCAAAGATAAAAAACTTGGACTTACCACCTTTGATTTTTTCCGTGCACACCAAACACCAATAATTATAAGAAGAAAAAGCAACATGATGGAATTGCTGATTCCTGCCACTAGAAGAGCAAAAAGAAAGGTACCAATGACTCTAAGCCATGAAGAAAAGGCAAAAAATTAATACCTACATTTGTGATGGATAATTATTTAACATTAAATGGTTATACGCGACACTAAAATCTACATCTTTGTATTTCCTATAAACAAAAATCTCATTCAAGTCTGGATTTGTACAGAAATGAACCAAGCATATTAAAGCTCATTACAGTCAATGATTTTTTGGCCATGCAAAGTGTGTGGAATATTTATCTCCAGTGTTAATATGCCAACAGTTACTGCTGCTCACAGTATTATTGGTGCTATATAGTTTACTTAAATAAAAAGCCCCAAATAATAATTATGGCAATAAGAAAATAAATTACTATGATTTAGTCTAGTAGAGTGATATTCTCATTGCTCAAATCACCAGAGAAATACCATGGTTTGCAATTAAGGCAAGTCTTTAATATTCTTATATCAACCCAGATTTTTTCAGGCTAATGTAGGCAAGTCTACACATAGCTTTTGTTTTCACTGCAGTGATAGAAGTTAAAATTTCAGAACCTAGATAAAGAAAAAATTATTCAAGCAAAAGTATATATATTGAAGTTGTCAACCTACCTAATACAGTTGTCAGATGTTTTGCTGTTAAAAGAACAAAAATTAGAAACATGAGAAAACTGTACAGCTACATGTAATGAAGATAAAGCCGTTTTCCCCACCTTCTTTTTGGTGATTACAAAGTACTCAATTTACAGTCAGGTGTTAAAAGGAAACTAACTCATTATTTCCCACCAAAATAATAGATGGCAGCTATTAACTACTCTGTACCTACATGCACAGTACTTGCATGCTGATTTCTGTTTACCCTCCTTCATACCTGCTTTGTCTGTTTGGCAGGTAAAGCTTTGTGTGTCAGAGCTCTGTCCTGTATTTAGAGAGCTGTGTGTTTACAGATCTTTATAATTAGCAGAACTGAGTCCAAGTCAGAACAGCAGCTTTCTTCAGATCCTGCTATGCTGAGCGAGGATGGAGGAAGCAAGCAGGTAAAACTTGCTGCCAAAAGTTTCCTCTTCCTTTTTCCCTGCCTTCCATCTTCACTGCTGAGCCTCAAGTATCATTTCAGCATAAGAAGCACGGAGAAGACACAAGGAAGAACGAGGACAGGTGAAATACCTCGCTCTTCAGCTAGCAACGTTGCCCTAGCAGCTGCTTCAGAGACCACCACCGCACAAAGCCTCAGAAACACACAAACTGAGAAAACACTGGCATTGTGAAGCCCTGACCTGTACCTATAAGGCTTCACGTGGCTTGTAGCACAGGTCATAAGAGCAAAGATGGGGCTTGTGAAAGCAGTCACTTGATAAAGCCTCCAGGGAGATCAGCAGGCGCAGGGGTAGCGCTTGAGACACACACAGAGGCAGGTGCTGGTGATCCTGCACAGAGCAGTGTCACAGCAAGAATCAAGACACTTAGCAGGTCTGCAGGGCCTTTTTTGTGCTGTTATCTCCCTCTAGCACAGAGTAGCAGCTGTCCCCTGATCATGAAAAGTGCCTGACGTTTTATCCTAAACGATGTACTTTCTGCTTCTTGACAGACAATTATTTAGGCTGTGTTATTTGAGCCGTCTGAAGTATTTTTTGTGCTTCAGCTTCCACCTCTGTAGAAACAGGGGAAATCTGTTTAAATCAATCACAGGGTTATATTGCTGCTAAATAGGTTTGTGTTTGCAATTTTTTTAATGCTTTTGCATAGAAAAGAGTCACTGGGTGGAAAACAATGGGGAAAATGGAACAGCGTATTCACAAGGCCTGGGTGTGCACACTGAGGGAAGAACCGACCTGGGATCTGGAGGAAGCAACAAATTAAAAAAAAAACAGACCTGGAAGGTGATTAGCCTCATCTAGTTTTCTTTCTAATTCAGGATTTTGTGTGGCTTTGGGAGCAGGTAAGAAACTGTGTGGTGATGATGATGATGATGATGATGATGATGATGATGATGATGATGATGTGGTGTTTGCAGCGACCTCCATGTTGTTACAAAGATATCCTAAAAAGAAAAAACAAAAAGATATTGCTGGGGTATGCTATACCATTTAAAGTAATTTGATAATTTCAGTTATAAAATTCTGCTTTGCCATGTTCATAACTTGGACAATATTGCCTATTGTTTTATGTTTGGAATGTTTCCCTCCATCTGACTTTCCTGAATAAATATTTCAGCTGAAAACGTTAAGACATTTCTCAGAAAAATTTGGGAAAAATCAAGACTGATTTTTAGCAACAACATTTACTCAGATTAAAAAAAAGTATTGTCATAGATATTCTTCTCAGATATTGTTTCCTTGCTTCGGAGTAAGAAAATTAAATTTCTAAAGGAATAGTAGCAGAGCTATAGCCTTTACTAGATTTGGGCACTCTGTGAAAATTAGCAAAACCATTTTCATTTGCTTTGATAGGGCCCAATAGGATAGCTCACCTGAGATGTGTATTGATATTCATCCTCCTTCTCACTCTTCCCCTTGCCCTAATGCTTCTTGAAGGGAAGCGACCACATTAACACAGAGGATGACACTCATTAGCTTGCTTCAGTTAACAAACGAAAACACCCTTTCTTTCACTTTCCTCAATTTCAGTTAATGAAAAAGATTTGGGGAGGGGTAAGAGATACCCTCCCTGAACTTTTTCTAAATGACAGGAAGAGAGGGAAACTATACCCTTTGTTAAGTTATTGGAGCATTAAGCAGATGCTTTCTAACACAGTCTCAGTTGTGACAAAAACCAAACCAAGATCTCTTCTATGGCAGCAAGTTTAGTCAGTGAAGTTCCAGGAGGTTCCACATGGGAAGTAACTGACTCCAAAACAGCACAGAGGGACAAAGCTGTGCCACGTGAGATTCTTGGACAAACAAGTTAAAAAAAATTAACACCATCAAACACCTTGTATAATTCTGGTCTACCCTGAGATCTCATTATCTATAAAGTTCTTCCTAGAATTATAGCATCATCTCTAGACTTAATGTCTCCAGCTTCTGTGGAAGGCAGCAAACCTGTACCCATGATGTTGCAATGAAAACCATCAGTACTTAGGGGCAGATGCTGCCTCTCTCTGAGAATATGCTGCACTTGTCAGCAATGGATTTAAGTTGCTCACTGGTTAGGAGAAAAATTTGCTTTGTCACTTTGAAGCTTTTACAGGACTCTTGCCACACGGAGCACAGAGAGGGCCTGATGATATACCTATCTCCATGAACTCCTTTGCAGAGGGATGGCATAAATTCGCAGCCAGGCTTGTGCTCTGGAGAGCACATGGACGTTCATGATAAGAAGGTCCATCAGCCGACCCCCTCCACCCTTTAGCACCTTCTTAAATTCTCCCTCTATTGCTGCCTTTACCAGCTTAGAGGTGTAAAGAAGAAAGTGACTTGTCTTCATGCCAATCTAAGCCTAGGGTTTTTGCTTTTTCACCAGGAAACAAAGTTCTAGTGAACATTTCCACAAGCAGTACAGTCACAAATTCTAACTCCTAAATATAAAATCCTTTATTATTGTCTAATATTAGACACTAATTAAATAAAGGGTCTCTGTTACATCTCATCCAGTCAAAAATTCTGAGTATTAAACACAAATCTTTGCATTAGACAGAAATTATATAAAGGGCTTGCCCTTATATAGGGCAACAATTTACAGATCAAGTCATATTAATCAACATTTAGGAATTACTTAGGACTCCTGTCCTCAAAAAGTATTCACAAGCATTGAAGGGAAAGTAATAGTTGATAAAGAAATGTTCACTCACCTGTAAGCAACAGTATGAGCAAAGGTATCATCTTATACATCTTCATTTTTTGCCTTTTGTATCTGGAGAAGGGCAAAACCCGCAGAAACCAAACCTGAAAAATCCCCAGGTCGCTGTCCCTGCAGCAAAGCAGACGTGGTCGTTACCTCCTGTGGCAACAGACCTCAAAAGCCTAACCCTGCTGAACTTATCATTTCCTGAGCTGCTTATTGGTTGAATCAGCCTGTTTCCTAAAACAACATAGATGCCACATAGGCTGTGTAACTCCAGGAGCTTTGGATGTACTGAAAAGAATTTCTTTACTACCAAGTGAAGTGTGCAGGGAGCACAAAAATTATGAAAATGACAACTACAGGACGAGTTCTAGTCAACAAGTTCTGAACTGCATGTTTACTAAAATACTGCAGTTGTGATGAGGACATTCTCATATTTCACACGTACAGAAGAGCCTTTGTGTAGTCTCAAAGCTCTTTGTAACATGGGAAATGTATCCTTTCACAGATGGAAAAGCCTGGACACAAAAGACAACCATTTTCTTTTGCACTAGTCACAGATCATAATATGTTCCTAAATATTCAGTGTGCCATACAAATAAGTATTCAAAGCAAAAACACTGCCAGCCTATAAAGTGTAATCATTAGTCACATACCTTGCTGTTTAGGATCATTTAAAGAAACAGTATTATGCCTTCCATAGCTGCTTCCCAAGGGCATCTCAAAGTTGTTGGTCAGTGTTCCAGGTGGTCTGACACAGGTATGTATTTTCATCCGAGGGTATACCACAGATGCTGTGTTTACTGGTAATTCAAATAAAAAAAAAGAAAAAAAAATTATCAAGCAAAAGGATCCCACTGTGAAAGACTTCACCCTCTTTCTCTGCTGAGACTATTTATTTCAAAATACAGAAGTACAACATGAAATACTTGTGTCTCCATGGACTCGTGCGTTGTACAACTCATTGTCAGAAGGCTTTTCCTGGATGTTGCTCAGCCATGAATCTCTACACATGAAAAACACACCAGTTAAGACTTTCAGGAGTGACACGTTGCTGTCTCACCAAATATTAACAAAACACCCCACAACAGCTTGCAGTCTCTCCATATGAGTAACCATGCTAAAACCAAGCAAAGAGGAGTAACAGGCATTTGGATAGACATGTCCACTCCACAGAAGAGGGTAGCACTTGCAACAAGGTTACATTAACAGCTTTTTTTTCTGTGCACATGTTCTTATCTTTTGTTCTGAACACTTCTTTATCAACTCGTAGCAGACCTTTGCTGTAAGAAATGCTGGCACAGAGTTTTCTGCCTTCCAAGGCTACTGCTAACCAGCATAAAAATCCACTTTCATTATCCATCCTTTTTCTTTCAAGGACTGCTGTGAAATTATTCTGTGAAAGACACCTTCTTCTCAAACTTTGTTTGAAGAATATCTCCAATAACAATTATGTTTTCTGGCCCTTCTAATAATAGCTTATGAAAATTTTTAACGGAGTAAGAAATTAATATCTTCATGCAGCTCCTGTGTACACCAAAAAAAAGTATTTGTGCAAATTTCACTACACCAGTAAAAACACAGCTCCTTCCACAGCCTATGGAAAGAGGCAATTCAGGAGAGCCTCAAAAAGGCTTTATGAATTTCTGCAGTGTCAAAGCCCGTCCATTAGTTCAGATGGATCCTAGGGAAGACTGGCCTGTTTTGCCTGAAGTCTGATCATCTAGTTAATTTGCCTCACAACTATCCATTCCGCCTACCTTTTCCACCTTCAGACACGCAGTAATCTCAGGAGGAAAAGGGTACAAAGAATGAGTGCACCTACCCACAGGAGAGAAAGAGGGCATATAAAATGCATAAGATGCTCATTTGCATCAAAACATAACAGAAAGACTCCTTTGGACCACGGAGGAGCTCTGTAACCCATCAAGGTCAGCTTTGTACTGATGGTGCTTCTGTGCCCCGGGTTAGAAGTTAAAACCCTCAAGCTCCTGATAAAAATGTCTCAGCACTGCCAAAATCTCTTTCCAATGTACACTTTACAAGATGGTAGCAAAAGCCCCAGACCTCCTCTTTAGGAGAGACTCCTCATCTAGGTGACCTGACATACCAGGGAGTACTGATCCCTATCATTGTATGACCTTTCTGAAATTACTGCCACTTGCAGAAGGAAGGACTTGGGGTGAAGTAGTGTATATAGGGGAGATGCTTCCATCTCCTTACAGAGATCCAAGGTTTAAAGGAGAAATACATTGAATAGTTTAGGATCACTGCACATTGTACTACATTCCTATCCCATAAAAACCATGCCTACCACATGGCCTAGACTTTGCTGAATGATGATGAAAGTTCTACACAGTATTAGAAAAGAGGGAAAAAGAGATCTGTACAGGTCTGTGTGCGTATGTGTGCTTTTTCTAGCTACTTTCTCTTACACACTGGTTTGGAAAGTTCAGTTTCTAATAAAAAGGGCCAGTTAGATGGCCATGTAATTATGTAGTTGGTGGCTATCGCATCTTCATTTCTCCTAATACTTTGCAGCAAACAGTTAGATATTATGCGACTGGTACAGTTCCTTTCCCTATTAGATCCTCTCCTAAGTTTTGAGATTTGCTTTGTTTGGAAAAAAAAAAAACCCTACAATTTTTGTTACGATATTTTGATTTTCAAATAGTTTGGGGGACGGTTCAGTTCTGATAAATTTCTTATAGAAAATCATGAATTTTCTGCCTGACTGGAAAGCTCTGCTCCCAGAGTTTGCCACTTCATGACAGACATACATGTGGATTCTTTTGGACATGGGAATGCACAGAAGTCAGGTTCATAAGCAGCCTGATGATAGGTAGCCCCACAGACAGGATTTTTAGAGTTCCCAGGTGTATTACAGGGAAGAAAAAAGTGAAAACTGAAAGACGTATTTCCCAGGTTTCTACCCCTTTGTCATCTGAAGTGAGCCCTGAAATCCTGTACAGCTGCATTTGTGGCACTCCACATTTAAAAAAACAAAGTAAAGTGCTCAAACTGAAGTCCTGTATCTCTGCAATCAAACACAATACAAAACCTACAGCAAATGAAGTAGAATTGCTTTGTTCTGTAGAAGTTATTTATGTATGAATTTGGCCACATATGCCAAATGTTATTTATTCTCAGTAGAAATTATAGAAACAGTAATTTATCTAACAGACTTTTTTTTTTTAACAGACTTTTTTTTTTTTAATTAAACAAGTGGGCAGTAGTTATTATGGGTTGTCTGTCTAAAAAAATACTTGATGGACACCACATGATTCCACATGGTCTACCAGAACGTGCACTGCCTTGCTGTGGGCACTGTACAGATGCTTGACCAGGAAACGATGCTTGCTGAAGAAATGCCTCAGCCTGACATCTCTGATATTCCTGTTCCTATGTGGATATAGGAAGTAGAGGTAAGTAGTTCATTCCTCTTCCTGCTTACCTTGGCATAACTACCGACACCACGTGAGAAGCCTCAGTATTGTGGACAGCAAGCAGAAATCCACCTGTCTTCCACCTCATTTTTTTTTGAGAACTTCAAAATTTATCTATCTTTGTGTTTTGAATGAGAAGTAACATGTTGGTTTTTTAGACATTAACTCATTGTCCCACCTGTCTGTACTAGGGCATCAAATGTTGTTTAATTTGAAGAAACTGTTTATACTAGAGAATGCAGACACATATAATGCAAAATTTCTGCCTCAAAGCACATTTAGCTTAAGTCAGGTCTGTCCTATTTCTCCTTCCTGTCAACACTATGGATTCCCCATAATGTCTGCAGGAACAGAGGAGATTGTTCTGTATACTGAATTAAATTCCCTCAAAGTTATTCCACAAAATGATCCAATTTATTGTGGAAGGATCTTTCACAGGCCTGGTGAAAAGCTAACACTAAACCAGATGAAACTTTGCCTCCTGTAGCAACAGCTCTCATGTTTATGCTTCCATATTTGTTTTACAGTGGCATAATCCTTCATTCATGGACTGCAGGTAGTAGTTTGAATTCAGCATCATATACAGCCTGCTGAAGTAAGAGACTGTCAGCTATTTATTTTTTCACATACGAGCATTTCACTCAGGAACTATAAAATGCTTCATCCTTTCTGCGTTTTGTAACGGAGAATAACATTGAGCCCCTTGTGTTTTAGTTCCCTTGATCTATTGACCACACATTTTAAGGAGAGGCTGACAGCTAGCATGTCAGTTATTTTCAGATATCTGTCTCTGTCAAATTCTGAAATCCCAAGAAAATAAACAAAGAGCAGGATTATAAATACATGTGAAATCAGAGCTGTCATCACTCTCAAGGATTTTCCATTGTGCCTGCTGCACTATTTTTAAGCTAAGATTTCCCAGATGTTTAGTAGGAATGTTTAGCGAGTAAAGCATTTCATTTTTCTGATGGCTGCAACATTCTTAAATTTAACCTACTCAAAATTTGTGCCTGATATGTTTTTCTCAATTGTGTCAGCAGAATAGAATAATAAACCCAAAGTTTAGCAGGCCTACATAGCTCTTCATGGCCTGAAACCTGTTGTTTCCTATTTTCAGGTACACTTAGTTATTCAGAAGAATAAAACATGACAGAGACCCCCCGAAAGGATGTTCCTCATGTGTGTTCACCCTGGCCTTGAGAGGCCAGCACTGGGTCTGTGTTGCTCTGAGCCATAGGGGAGCAGAGCAGGAATTATAATCCACATGATGCTCCTTCTGCTAAACAGTAGTTTACTGAAGTAAATGAGGTTTGAACATACTTAGAAACCTAATTTTTCTGCTGGTTGAGAATGTTGACTGACCTATTTTCTATCTCCCCTAAAATGGTGCATTTCTACTTGCTTTTTTGTCATACTGCACTAGAAAGGAAATTGGATTCCAGCTGAAAACATATAAAAGAAAAGTTCTAGAACCAGCAGATTTTACATCTTTATACTCATGAGTCTTGTGATTTTTTACTCTCATTCTGGCTCAGACTATGGATGATCTGGTCACTAATACAATCTTGAAGGCAGGCAATATCCCCTCTGAATCCTCAGAAGAGACTGCTACTGGCAGAACAGGTCCAAGTTACCCACAGCCTCCAAGTGCTTGAGCAGTGATGCCCCCACCAGAGCAGTGCTTTGGCTTTCTTTAAAACACCAGTAGTGCACGTTTACTACCCGAGTACTAGTTTTCCCTCTAATTTCCTTCTTAATATATTTATAACAGTGACTTATCCCTACAACTAAGTTCCTGAACTGCTTCTGGAAGTGTTCCTCTTGCGTTCCTTGGGCAATGTGTGCAGCACTTTGGATCACTACCACCCTACACACTCTAGTCAGAGGACCACTGCTAGATGGTCAACATGACAGAAGGATAAAAATGCTTACCTTAAGAATGTTCTGCTCATGATTGAATTAGGATTCAAGCTGTTTCCTAAGCCTTTATTGAAATAAAAATTTTCCCATTCCAAAGTTTTGCTGCACTTTGTACAGTCAACTACTATGATTTACTGTCCTGCTAAATTCTTATATAAGCTGCAGAAAGCTTAAAAGGTTGTAGCTAGGTGGCTTATAATCACTGCCCGTAGTCATCAAATTACGTCAGAAATGAAGTCATGTAATTGGCTTTGCCACCCAACACACAGATTTTAAGATTGCACTTATGTCTCTCTGTGTGTAAGAGGATTTGGCACAGTTTATATTAAAGGGAAGATGAGCTTCTGTACACTCCTTTTCTTCCCACAGTCTCTTTTTTTCCGTCTCACACATACATACACATGCTTTCACTCAAGAGATGTTCAATAACTAGAATGCTAAAGTTCTCTGACCCTAGGCCATTAGCCCTTTCGGAACAGACCCAATAAACAACTGAAAGAGCAAAGAGTTTTAGGGATCTGATCCCTGGAGAAAAGACCAGAACACTGCAGAAGACGTCTGTGCAGTGGTGAGTGAGATGAAGGCAAGTTGGAGTGGCAACCTACAGTGCCTGCAATGCTGCACACTACCATTTTGTAGGAAATGTTCATTCTGCAACAGCAGTGGCTGTCTGCAACAAACAGGGCAACTGCCCACCTCTTCTGTAACAGATTACATTTCAGAGTGCTCAGAGATTCAATTCCTTTACCAATCTGAGAAGACTTGGCTCCGCATTGCCAGTGTCCTTTACCACCAACAAAGAGACTACTGTGAGTCTTTCTTTTCAAACTGGATTAAAGTGCTTAAGAATGGTGGGCAGGATGCGAGAGCAAAACTCTTCTTGCTGTTGGTTAGGATATGGTTGTGGGAGGAGAGATCTGAGATTCCCAGCCCTGCTGTAAGCGTAATTTACTTCACCTTGTTTCTATTACAATACACATCTACAAAGTATTACTGCATACATTCAGTTCTTAAAGCCTTTCTATACAATTTGCTAGTACTTCTCATTACTGTGAGAGAGAAGTACTAGCAGGAGTAGTAGCAGAAGTGTAGTAAACTATGCTTCTCAGAGCATAGTTTACACTTCTGTTAACACTGTTAGACGTGAATTATCTGCTATTTGCACATTACCAAGTTAACGTTAGACAAAGAAAATATCTCATTACTTACAGTGAGTGAGGTACAGAGATCCACCTCAAGGGAGATATCCACACATCCTTTACAAGTTAGATCTACCAAGGCACTCTGCCTAAGGGACACAGCGTGCCTGGACCTTTGTGACTGCCATAGATGACAGGATAGCTGTGAAGTTCAGAACTGCTTTGCAGTTTAGTCTCCATTCAACAATACTCTTGTGAGGGAAATATATGAGATACATTTTCCTATCTCTATGTCTTCCCAGAGGAAAAAACAGCCTGCTCTCATGTCACAGAGTACTATATTAAAAGGAATGTTGTAATAACTAAAATCTCAAGCTCTGAACCATTGTGGTCTTTGAGCGGGTACTTGGGCATCACATTTTCTCAGCTAAATTCCCACTGGCTAAAAAGAACATCACCTACTTCAGCCTCACACGTAGCTTGAAGGCCATCTGGAGCGTTGCAGTCTGCACTGGCTTAAGCATCACATTTCCAATGTAGCTGTAGTCCATTTTCACAGACTGAGATAGTGATAAACACCTGAAACAGATGATCCAAATGTTACTATTCCTGCACAGGATTCATTTTTACAAATAAGTTGTTTTCTATAGCTTTACAGTTAGCATAAATGTTTTTACTTCTTCGATTAGACTAAGTTTCTATATTATTACTCTGCATTTAAAATACTGCAAACTGAAGGCCGATGTCAGAATTTAAGGCATTCATGAAAAGGACGGTGCTGTATTTCATCTTCTTGCAAAGAAATGCTTTGGAGAAACTTCGAATACCTGTTCTCTTCCTTGGACACTAGAGGTCACCAGTGGTACAGACACGGGGAAAGGGATTGGGTTTATGATCTTTAGCAATACAGACAGAGGCCTCAATCCCTCTCCTGTGACTTTCATCTAAGTTGTTACTGGAAGTCCTTTGGCATCTCGAATTTTGGAAGAGCCAGAAGATTGAACTATTTATTTCAAGCGCAATATGTCTCAGATGTATAGCTGTGTATCTATCTGAAAGGGATGGGTGTCTTGGAAATATGATTTATTCGCCCCTCTGATACTTGAATGTTCCTTGGCTGATACCTGCTGTATTTGAGCTCTGAGTAATGTTGTTGAGACAGAACCACAGAACACCCAGCAGAAACACATGTTGTTTCAAACGAAACAGCATGGCCCATTTCAAGAAAGAAACAGTGCTCCTTTACTGGTTCCATGTGGCGTGTGAAGGGTTCACTGAAGCAGAACGCTCAAGAACACCAATTGCGTTTTTTGACTAAGAGACCACACCATCTTTTAATACATTCAGGACTTTCCATTCCTATCAGTGACGCTTATGACAAAACACCCGCGAGTCCTCTTGCATGTGAGGGGGGCTGAGGAATGCTTAGGAATGAATCTCAGCTAGAGCACAGCCATCCCGCAGAGAAAGTATATACAGCTTTTAACCTCTAAATGCTGGAAATTTGCTTAGAATATTGTTAGTATCAGTAGTTAAATTTAACAGCCATCAAGTTTACACACACACTCTACCAGGTACTTATATAATGCATGATACTAATATAATTCTAAATAAGGAGCAGGTTTTTTTAGCAATGATTCATTTATAGAAGTGTTGAGCTGGGTCAGTGTAATAAACACTCAACTGCAGTTACAGGGAGTGACTGAAATCAAATAGAAGAAAGTCTTCTTAGTACATCGAAAGTTATTCCCATGTTAAGTATCAACTCAAAGATTGTTTTGTCAAAAGATTTAATGAGATTTTGGATACTAAACCTATCAGAGACTGAAATTTTGGTGAAAAGTCTATTGAAACTCTATAAATCCTGAAACCTGCAGTAAGTAACAATACCACACAGGCTTTTTTCATGCTTGCTTTCTTCACCCAGGTTTCCTCTAACTTTGAACCCCTTTTACTTTGAGGTGCAACATATAATGAATTTTTAAAGTTAAGCAAAGTCAGAAATTAGGCAGGCAGGAAAAATCTTACCCTTGAAAGAAGTAAAAACAACTGGACACTATATGCTACGTATTTTCACCACTTTGTTTAAAATAGCACATTGATGTACTTCAAACACTTCAGATTTGTGTGTTATTTATGATGCCGTAAACATACAGAAAAGCATGAAAGTCAATTTTCCACTGCATCCAAGGAGACAAATTTAAAATTACAGCTCTTGGAAATCTGTTTTATGAGCTGTGTGAAAGGTGTAGTTAAATACAGAGCTATAAACTTTGGTCTACAATACCCTAGGAATTGTGACTCCTAGATAGTGTCAATGGAAAGAAAAAAAACCTAGATTGAGACTTCTGGCTACGTTCTGATTTTTCTACGTCCTTCTAAAAGGAAAGTGAGAGTGTACGTGAATCTAGCCCACATCTTAGATGTCCTTGTGTTAGCAATACACAGAGTAAGAATACTGCGATATACAAGCTAATGCACTGCTGATGATCAAAGGTAAGCAGGGGAGACAGCTCAGCTCAGCAGGGAAGACTATCAAGGGGTTTTGTGAAGCTTTGTGAGTCAGGCAGCAGATCTGGGATGCAGAACTTGGTGGAGGGTCTTTTCTTGTGAGCTCCTGCAGTTTCTGTTCATGGACTTTTTTTCCTCTTCTCCTCCCCCTTCCCTGACTAGCCCACAGCAAATATCAGCTGAGCGTACACAGATCATAATGGGGCACAGCTACAGAACTGCCATGCCTGTGCCCACACCAAGGTATCTCTTATACCAGGACCGGTGTACACGGGAAGGATATTGAAGTGCCAGAAATAGCTGAGAATTGTGCTTGCGTGGGGAACCCACCATGGGGCAAATCTAATTTCTTTCGGTTTCTTTTGGGCAACCCATCCGTGCAGTGCAGCATCAACACGTCTCAAATACGGTCCTCACTCCCCCCAGTATTTGTCCAGTAAGTCTAAGCTGGACTTACTTAAACAAATGTTATATTTTTTTTTTACTTAGTGCACTCCTAAAAAAGCCATTAAGACAAGAAAGGGAGCTAGATATTGGATTGTGAGATAGAGCTCTGCCATCATGCTACGATGACGAGAAGTTCTCTTTCAGCGGGATCAGTTCTGTGTTGCCTACACCCTGTCTTCAGGGGAGCTGAAGAGGTGTTCTGTCGACCCAAGGCTGGTGCTGGCACGAGACAGGCAGCGCCGGAAGGGATGGATAGGACCAACCCTGTTTGCAAAAGTCTGAATCAGCTAGACTGAAAAGTTGTCACTGAACTGCAGCATGTACTTTATGAATATATCCATGAAAGACAGAAGTTGGCATCAAAAGACACGGGAGCGGGCCTTAAATTTCCCCTTTAAAGTAAAACATCCAGGGGTGTTGATATTCAGGGTAAGTTACTACGCTCATCCCACACCTTTGTGGATGTGGGTCTCAGCAGAGAGTAAGGATATTAGCATATGAGATGGGGATATGGAGCTGGGTTTAAAGAACCAAAGATTTTTTCTTTGTTGATCTCACGGAAGCTTCTGACATTTTTACTGTAATAATTTACTACAGTTTTCATATTTGGTGAATATATGTAGGTCCTGGAAAAGCTCTTCTGTATTTACATAAATCTACTATAAATAAGGCTCATTTTCCTTCATCCACCCATCATATAGCTCTGGAACTAGAGGAAGTAAATATTGGACCTGGCAAATATAACATTTTATGCCTCTGGTCCCTTCCATTTTCTTAACTTTCATCATATTCCAAAATTATTTTTCTATTTCAATTTTTCAGTTGTTGTGTTGGTTGTTTGCTTTTTTTTTTTTTCTCCCCCAAAATGTCTGCTTGATAAGAAAGCTCGGTTCAGCTGAGAAACAGCATTCTGATTAGAATGCAAGTTCAGGTTGGTGAACCCAACAGATGGGCCAAGTGCATCAGTTTTCTGATTCTTTTCTCTAGGTAGCTGAAACTCTCCCTGATTTCCACAAAGGATCAATGTGTTTCTCAAGTCTTTAGCATTGCTCTACCTGCTTTGCACTGACCTTGCAGAGTAAGGTAGTTTACTTGGGCATTTGTGGCTCTAGCATTTGTAAGTAGCTCCCCTCGCCTGGCTCCAGGTCTGTGCTCAAAGAAAAGAGGCTACATCCATCGCCACATTGGCTCAGAGGAATGTGGCTGCTCATGCTTCTTAAGAGCTCTGCCTTGCTGAGCAAGTTGGGGCAGCTTCTGGCACACATAAATTGCTTAGACTTGAGACCTGAGTAGATCAGGGAGGTGACAGAGGTGGCTGAGAGCTCCCTGTGTGCTTTGTTCCTGAACCTCAGCGTGCGTTTCCAAAGTTGTGAAGGTTTTCAGCCAGACTTTTGCCATACCAGGAGCAAAGTTAACCATCACGGTTACCTCTGCTGTTAAAGCCCCTGCAGTCAAGGCAGGAATGCAAGTACAGGCTGATAGCCAGCTATCCTGAGCCTGTGTAGTTGCTGGACTTCAACAAAAATCAACTTGTAACACAGAGACTATGTTGGTGGGGGAAGGGACAGCACTCTATCCATGGCCACCCACTGCCTAGAAAAAGTCTGGCAACAGGACTGTTTTTCTTGTTCCATTGGCAATCGTGGGACTTCTGCTAGACTTGATCCTAAATGAATGCATTTTTCTGACCCAGAGTCCTTTTATGTGGTTCGGCATGGAAAAGTGCCATGGTATTTGTCACAAAAAGTCCTTGCTGGCTAATCTGTTTTTAGGATTGTTGATGGTTTATAAATTAGAATTATTAGTCAAACATCGCTCTGTGTGTGCAAACTCCTAGTACAGACTGGGGCTATAGGGCCAGCATGGAACCACCTTTCTATCTATGGCAAATTGTTTTGACACAAGACAAAGGGAGCCTGAGCAGAAAGGGACCAGAAAGGTACATACACATTTTACCCAACATACACTCCAACCTATCTTAGTCATTGTATTGTCCACAAACATTTATACACCTCCAATAAAAGGGAACTTCTTACGTACCAAAGCCTTGGCAGGTCCTATTTAAATATTCCATATTCCCTGTGGCAACAAACTGACTTGTTACTTTTCTCTGTGTAAAACTGAACAGAAGGAGGTTAACAACTTAAAATTAGAGAGGCATGACCAGATGAGACTGCTTGTTCTCTTTAATCAAAGGACAAATCCTTCGTAGTGCACCAGCCTGCCTTCCCATGGCATACAGGATGTCCATTCTAGAGTGAGCTGAAAGGGGCACTAAGTGGTGAAGAGCCCTTCCTGGGTCTGTGTCCATAAATCCCAAATCAGGGAAGTTCTGTTACTGACAATAGGCTGAAATAATCAGAAAATGAAAGCTGGCAGGCACTTCTGTACAGCCATGTGTTCCTGTGCTAACCCAACTGCCAGATTCTTACTCCCTTTGTATTCCAGATTCCATGTTTATCCAATTAGTGTAATTATATATAAATATGCATAGAGTGCTAAATTTTATGACAGATGTAGATCTGACTCTTAAACCATGGAACATTCATCAGAGCAAGAATGTCCCAAGTCATACAGACCCTGAAATTTTTTGTCATTCCACACCTGGTTGAGTTTTGGAGCCCCTTTGTCTGTTCTCTGAATGGACCTTCTTACATTAAAATGTTCTTGGTGAAATGCAGAGTTGATGATAAACACAAAACCATAGGAATCTATTTTGCAAAAAATTGGGATTTTTTTCACCATGTTGCCTTCCTGCCCCTAAAATTCAAAGCTTGAAACTCAGAAACGGGGAATGCCATTAAATTTGGAAGAAAAAGACCACAGTAGCTGTTCCTGAAGCCCTAGAAGTAGGCCACTTTCAACTGGATGATGTTTCAAATGGAACATAGAACTTTTGTACTAAATGCCACGTGAAAATCTGTCCCTGCAGCTGTTGATAAATATTCTTTGCATCAGACTGGTTCTGATAACTTTGTTATTTTTCATATCCACACAGTTTTTTTTTTCATAGCCACACAGAACAGATACTCAAAGCTTTGGGAGAATGACTTTCTTGACCTGTAGCTTTTCTGGTGATGGAATCCAAATTCTGTACATTCCAGTTCTTCCAGGAATGCCAACTACAAAATCAACACAACATGCCACACAAAGGACAAATCTAAGGATCAAATGAGGGAAACCCCCCCCCCCCCCCCCCCCCCAAACCCAAGCTCCTGTTTCCACTAATACAGAGTTTTGCACTACAGGACTAATGCTATGGCCATTTCCCCCGTGCATTTTCATGTAAGAACCTACTAAATATATTTGCTTTGATACATCATTCAGCCAAAGGATTTAACTCTCTTTTCTTTTACAAGGCAACCTGAAATATGTTATTTGTTTTGTGTTTGGCAAAAGATATCAGAAAAATTAGAAATGTTTGCATCAGTCACATTAGAGAGAGCATACGGCAGTTGCTAACTCCCTAGAATGTAAGTAAAAATTCTCCATTGAGCTGTCTGTATACATATGTGCATATGTGTGTATAAAGTAAATAAATACACACACAGTATACACAAGTATACAAGGTCAGCTTTCAGACAATTCCTCTAGAGCATTCGATACAGTTGCTGATAGGAGCAAGGTAAATCTCCAGTGGCAACGTTTTCTTTCCACAATCTACTGGGCAACCTCTCCTGCATGTGAAGATGCTTTATCCTTGTCTACAATTACAGCTGACTGAGGATAAGCACCCAATCATTCGCATCTTTGAGGCACACACTGTCAGCAGCACGTGATTTTCAAAGCGATAACAGCGTGCAAACTGAAGATATTTGCAGTCACAAAGCATTATTTTATTTGTCCTAAAAAAAAAAGTGAACATGTGAAAATGGGAAAGAAAAATGTAAATAGCTGAAAACTGCAAACTCACAGACTTTATAGTTCTGACCATAAGACAGACTGCCATTTTATAACGGGATGGATCTACCATGTAGATCTACAGCAGAACTGAAAAAGCTTAGAGCCTATAAAGTTGCTGGGGCTGAGTTTGAGATGTTAATTTGGTTAAAATATTTCCTGCTTTTCTGGGACTTTGTTGGTTGTTTTTGTTGTTGTTTTCGTGCTTTGGTTCACCTCAGTCAGTCAGTCCAATTTAAGAGCGTGTTTTTTTGCAGTATGGGCACAGCTCAAGTGTTAAGGATAGTGGTGATTAATATAGCCATGGTTTTTTCAACTCTGGCTAGGCCTATGTGATCTTTCTTTCCTTTCTCAACCTCTCTACTCTTTTCCTTTAGAACATTCTCCAAAACATGTTTGATCCTGAGCAGAGAAACAAAAGGAATTTCATGACTGGACAGAGGGACACTGGATCCAAAATACAGAAATTCCTCAATTTGACACTAGCTGCAGTTGCTTATGAGCCACTGCCTCAGTCACGGTTTAATACTGTTTACAAGAAAAGGAAAGGAATGGTCAACATATGTTGTGGAAAGAATGAGTGACCCTGGTGGAATGGGTATCAGGAATCATGTATATGTGCACCAGCAAGAGATCTGTTTTCAACTATGAGGCTTTTATTCAAGAACTGATGAATAAAGTCTTATGATACCTAAGTACCATTGCTAACTCTTGTGACAGTCCCAGACTTCCTCTAAATGTCAGTCCTATCCCCCTGCACTGGTGATGCTGCCCATGCCAGCCTGTTTGTAAAGTATACCATGGTCACTACATATGCACGTTTGATTGACTTCTAACTTAAGAGTTGCTGCTACTACATCTCAGTCCTCATGCCAGGCTAGGCCATCACAGACCGAAGTTCAATTAATTTAAATACTGAAATTAGAGTGGGACATATAAGCAATATTACACCTCTGAAAAGGAATTAACACACAGAATTGTCCTCCCCATTTTTCTAAAAGCATTCCTTCAAAAGCACTTACAGTACTACACAAGTCTGATATTTACCTGCGTATTGCCACTGAGGTGTTCTGCTGCCCTACAGGAACCTTTATGACACAGAAAAGTCAATCCAATATCCTTTGAAAGGGCAGGCAGATGTAATGCAGACAAAGCGCTAAGCAGCTCCAAGCACCAGACTTATTATAAAAGGTAATTCACTGTTAGTGGGAGGGAGATGTGTATAGTAGTCATCCCAGAGGCCACCACATACAATATTCCAACTGACTTTAATAGTTATAGTAGGTGCAGATTTATGGTTGGGTGTAAGGATGTTTCAGTCTTCACCTCTTAACCTCTTATTAGCACTTGTCTTCTGCTTCCTTGCCACAGTTTAAGCAGTCCCAGATGCTGTGCAGCTCCAAAACTCCCCTCCAGCTCCCATAAAAACAGAAAAAAAGGTATGTTGTGGAGTACATTGTGAGTGGTAGAGATGGGGCAGGAGGGCAAGGAGGAAGGATTCTCTGAGGAATACGAACTGAAGACCAAAGGATGGTCTCAGTTCACTGTTAGTTAAATCTAACCTTGCCCTGAATATACAAAAATGTTGAAACTTAATGCTTTCATTAGTACAAGTATCTTCAGCAAAGCTCAACCCATTTAATTTATTTCTTAGTAAGCAAACACAACAGTGAGGGGATAATGCATATCAATAACCTAAACAGCAGAAACATGAAAAAACAAAACCATATGAATTTTTGTAAAAATACAATTTTTTCACTGCCTTCATGAATGAATCTCTTTAGGCTTTTCAAAATTACAGCAATTTGGTCAGTTATAATTTCAGTGATTAGGATACATTTAACTATGAAATATTTACACAGAATGAAAGAATCAAGGCGAATGCCATTTTATTTAAGAATGCACTGGATTCACTTTATCCTAAAGTTGCCATTTAAAAATATCACTTACATTGCTCTAAATCTGCAAGAGGTCCCTACAAAGTGTCTTGGTCTCTAAAGTAATGTAGAGAAATGGATATAATTCTCTCTGGAGATGAATATATGCTTCTCAGAGCATTACAAGTCTTGCAGTTATGAATGATACTTTCCACAGTGCTGTGGTAAACAGGAATTTTAGCTTACCATACTCTAGCTATAATTAAGAAAGATGGTTTAGTCGCTTTGCCTCTTTCTACCTCTGCCAGAAGGTCAAGATTCATATAAAGATACACAACCGTCTCTCCAGTATTCTTTTTCTTAGTAGCCAAGTGCCTCTCCCTTTTCTGGCAATCATACTCAGCCCTCGTTATTGTGGAGTCAGAGATTCTGTCTTTAATATTACTCTTCAAATGGCACGCAGGAGGCAATTTGATAAGACAATGACACATATGCATAGAATGCCATCGCTATTTGGTTTTGAAATGCCTTCAGGTTTTTTTCTAAGCCATTCCCTACATCAATAAATAAAAGCCACAACAAAAAAATACCTTTTTCTTATTAGACTGCCAGAGATCCCAAAATCTAGTTGATATCTGTTTCCAATTTGTCTCTGTGGAAAGCAGGCCAAAGAGCTGCTTTTCTTCCTCCTTGCAGAATGCAGCCAAAGTGTAGCCTAACCTGGGTGCACCCACCCACACTCACCAGTGTGTGCATTCTAGTCATGACTCAAGTTAATAAATTTGATTAGCTCGTACAGTACTCCAAGCCAGCAGCCCACAAGGCAGGTTCAACCAATACCTTTGCTTCACTCACTGCTCTCAGCAGACCACCAAGGCTCTAGTTTGTATTTTTAAACCTGGGTTAAATTGTGGCATAACCACAAACCATTGTATGCGATTAACAGTGGGGTTCCAATGACTGACTGACAAACAAAATCTTAGCACACTGAGTCTGCTTCTCCCAGTAGTAAACACATGTTATTAATGAAATGATTCTAACAGGCTACACAATTGGAAGCTTTTTACTTGATTGACAACCTAAGCTTTTCTTAACAGGCCAAACAAAGAGGGCATAAAGAGTACACTTGTATGATTTTTTTTTTTCTTTCTGAAGTAAAGACATAAAATTATTGCAATAGTTTCTCTATTCAGCTGCAGCCCAATGGAATGTTTCTAGGGGCAGTCACCGAGTGCTGCGTTACCTGGCTACAGACACTCTGTTCCTCGGAACAGAAGGGACCAGCATTCTTAAAAAGCACCGCTCCCCAGGCTCTATTGCTTCCTTTCCATCGCTGACCTACTCCTCTGTCATCACTGACATAGCTTAACAGAAGAACAGTTGATTTGAAATAAAGTAAGGGGGGGGGGGGAAGACATCAGCATGCATGTGGCATGAGATCATGACAGCATCACTCAAAACCACTGCAGACTGGTACAGTTTAATTGCCAGCTGCTCGAAACAACGCTTATGCTAAGCGGGGCTGGGTATTAAGCTGCAGGATGAAACTGATGGGCTTGCTTATTCACAGAGCCTATAGTTCATACTCTTCAGCAGAAACACCAACAGCCAGAAAACAAGATGAGAAGTGTTACACGATTTCACCGGGATTCTTTTCTTTCCACAAGGAGTGGATGAACTACATATCCAAGACATCTTTTATGACACAATCTATATCAGATTTGTCATTAGAACTGTCAAGGCCCCTAAACTGGACCTACAACATTCAGGCATGGGATTTAGTTACACATTCAGCAGCTATGTTCTTCAAGCTATTAAGCAGTTATCACTCCTTCAGTCTCTGCCTTGCCTGTTCATATATGCCACTGTAGGGTCACTTGCCAGGCTGGTGGGGTACAGAGCAAGGAAGCAGGGGTTTCTGCCAGTGCTGCTGCCAAAAGATAAAACTGCAAGTTGAACCTCTAGCCTCAGTCTGATGAAACTGCCCCAGCTTACGGGCAGTTCACCCAACTGGAATACCATTACACCCAGCAATGCTACTAGCCCCTAAACAGTAACACACGTGCATACTCTTATGGTAAACTTGCTCCTGTGCTCAAAAAGAAGGTTTGGAGTATTTGTCTTATGCAGCCTGTCATGCCAATCTGTACAGCAAAACATGCTTGGCCTCCAGAGCAGTGAAGAGAGGATTAGATTAAATACTTGACTTTCAGGGCAGGTTCTTACTGGGGAACAGAAAAACAGTATTTTACACTGAGCACATTTAGTACTCTACTATCATCACTATCTCATGTCTTTTTTTTCATATGGCAGCATATAGCAGCAACTAAAATAAAAGGTCAATAGTAATATTGCTATTTTAAGGTTATTACAAGAAATTCTTCTATTGCATCACCTACATGTGAATGGCATTTTTGTTGGAGAAGAGTCAGTGTTCATGGGATTCACTGTTTCATTTCAAAGAAACAAGCTGTGAATACTGAAGGGAGACTTCTTCCACGTAAAAGGTCAGAGGGGATGTTAAAAGCAATCTGTCACAGCCGAGCCGGTGCTACCTCCACGCTGCAGTAATCTCCCGGTACGTGGTGTACAGTATGCTGAACTGGCTGAACTGGTATGGGCAGGCTAGAAAAGGGTTTGCTTAGTCATTTTTGTAATTTATTATTGATCTCCCTCTTGGAGACTGATCTCCTATCTCCCACCTTTGCAGGCTTTGCAGGCAGAGGAGTAAATTTATGTGTGGGAGGGAACAGAAACTTAGAAAACAACGGGCTGGAGGGAATGAAGCAGCAGTGGTGCAGGCAGGCAGGATTATCTGTCAGGCTGTGAATATGCCATCTTCTAAAGGTCCCTAAGGGATGGTGTGGACTGCCTCCAAACAACTGAGGCAGATTTTCCTGGATGGTCCCTGCAGTCTGGTATCTACTGCATGTTGATGCACCCACTCATGTCCTTACTCCTTCCTGTTCATGCAGGAATAAAATGTTTCTTCCCCTGCAAAAATGTCCAAACCCAGAAATCCAGTTGCCCCACTCCTGCTGTTAGCCACCATCTCCTTTTTGTGGCTAAGTAGTAGCCACAGGTTTAACCTAGAAGTTCTCTTCAGATTCTGTTCCTGAGGATCTTTCTTCCCATGAAAATAACAATTATTCTTCAAATGAAATTTCAAGGAAAGAGCTAAATTGCTTTCTGCCTGCTCAGTTAAGTGTTGCATGATCTTCTGTTTCCCTCATTAATAATAAAGTGGCAAACAAGACTCCCCCGCCTTCCACAGAGAAGAGGAGAAATGGCAAAACAATAGAAAATGATCCAGATATAAACTGCTTTAAACACTAGACTTAAGCAAGGATTTCAATCAGGGCACTTCTGAATCATGCACAGCATGGAGCATTCTAAAATAAAGTGACACCCTCACATTAAGCCTCAGAAATTAACAAATAGCTGTCTTAAATGTTAAACCTGTTGAAAGTGGTTTCAATAGGATTAACAGCTTCAATGAACCGGCATAAACATTGATACCAATTTTCATTACTACGTATTAGCAATCATACTAAAGGTAATGTGAGATACTGTTAACCAGGGATTCCTGCCTCTCAAGGACCAAGGAGTGAGAATATGAAGCCCCTGATTTTACTGCCCCAGCTTGGCTGGCTGTGATGAGGGCTTGGCTCTGCTGTCATAAAGCACAGGCACATCCTGTTGTCAATTAGACTCACCGGTATTCTGTGGCAGCAGCACTGGGCCCCTGGGATGTTATGTAGTTTGTTTTGCTATGTAAACAGCATGAAGCAATCCAGGCAGTAAAGGACACAGATGAGCAGGCAATTTGTAGCATGCTACGTTAAAGAATAAAAATCTGTGAGTGAGAGTCAGAGAATAAACAATAACAGCATCCCTGGGATATAATACCCACTGGTCTGGGGTCAATAAAAATATATACAAAAGGAAGTTAAGGGACTAAGTAAAATAAAATATACCTTTTATTTCTTTGGATAGAGCAAAAGAAGGACTTATTGTAAAGAAAAATAAAAATTGATATTCACTTTGATTCTAGCACATATCAAATAAAGCTCACAGATGGATTTTTTTTTTAATATAGCACCTATTCTGGGACCTTAATCAAAATGCTGAAAATATTTTCTTTCCCTTGATTTCAGTAGACTTTGAATCAGGTTATAAAACAAGACGTTCATCCTGTACCTGTATATTTTATCGATTTTGTGAAAGTTTTGCCTCTTTAGACACAACTTTAATCAGTGAAACTTGGTCCCCCTTTGTTTGAAAACAGTCCAATATTGTATCAGGAAAATCTCTCTATCTGTGATACTGGCATAAACTTGTACAAAACCAGGATTGCAACAGATTGAAGAATGTGCTCCTGAGTCTTCGTTCCTCTCCTTTTCAACACACAGAAATGAGATATTCAGGATGTTTAAAATCTATCAGGGTTCACTGATCAAAGAAAACATATAAATCCATGTTTATTAACAATGTTTGTGTTTAAATAAAACTTTCCACCACACACAAACATCGAAATATTCCCCTTGGTTACTTGGCGCTTGTTGTTCCTGACATTCAGCATAGAGCCTTCCTACCCTCCCATTTATAAACAGCGCTTCCCTGATGGTAGTTTGCTATTATCAGTTTTATAACATCATGTCATTCTGTCTTTGAAATTTCTAGATAACACTGTGTAAAAATTGCATGGCTTACCGTTTTGAACACAGGCTTGAGAACTAGGACTCCTGGTTTCTATTCCTCTGTCTGTCAGCACTTTGCTGTGTGACTCTGGCCAAGTTATTCATCTTTTCTACTCTTTGTTCTGCTACATATGCCATTTTCCAGATTCTTCATCTACCCATCTGAAGTTTGGATTGGTGCAAGCAGTTTTCTGGAGCTTTCTGTCATAATTTAAAATAGAATAGAAACTACTGAAGGCAGGGATGGAAAATACACTCTCTTTTTGGTTATAGTGGAATGACCAGAGATTGCACAAGAACTAAAACCCAAGCAGCAATGTGAACAGTCCTACACATTGTACAACACACCCAGAAAGGAGCATCTGAGCACAAGAAAAAATGCTGGAAGAGGGGATGTGAAGATGGGTATAAACTTGAGCATAGAAGGTTTGACCTCAACATGAGGAGGAACTTCTTTCCTGTGAGGGTGATAGAGCTGTGGAACAGGCTGCCCAGAGAGGTTGTGCAGTCTTCTTCTCAAGAGACTTTCAAAACCTTCCTGGATGTGATCCTGTGTGACATGACATGAAATCTTTTGCTAAAAGCATCTCACATTTTATATAGAGATGGGAATTTTGCTTCTTGAAAAGACTGAAGGGCAGGTCACTATTCTAGAGACAGTGAATTAATGGGGAGGTAGTGCACATAAAAATTCAAACTTAACATTATTTTTAGTTCACACAAAGACAGCATAAAAATAGCTTATTTTATGGCAACGTGAGAAACGGATCTGCCAAACTGAACTTAAACTCAGCTCCATAACAGAATTATATCCCATCATTACATGACATGTAATATTTCATTTTCTGGCTCATTACTACACTGTCTGTGAGAAAGCATAAAACCAGTATCTTTGCAGACTCTATTATTCACATATTCTGAAATTATGTGGTATTAATTAACCAGGAAGCCAGAATTCTTATATTAATTATCTTTCCATTTTAATCCTAATTAAAAGAAGCTGAGACCCAAAATTTTAAGGACTGATCATGATCACTAATTGCAAAAGAAGAACTAGGAAATATATTTACCAAAAAAGATGTCCATTGACTCACTTTTAATTATTCTACTCTTTTTTTCCCCTGAATGAATAATGGAAAGATGAAATTTTTGCAAATACTTCCTCTTGTACTCATAATATTGAAAAATCAAAATTTTTGATCACTTCTATTTACTATTGCACTGGAGAAGAAGTTTCAGAACATGGACAGTTAGTTTATTGTTAGATAAATGACTGCATTACTTTAAAGCCATCCAGAACCTCACTTTCCTGTGCTGGCACTGGACAGCCCTTGGGATTTCCAGAAAAGTAAAGCTAGAAAAATATGTCCTTGTTTGAACATATGTCACATATTTTTCACTAATGTATGAATATATTTATATTCATCAGCTGTCAGATTTCAATGGGATAATTGTTCATATTGTTCAACTCTTTAATTAGCTGAAAGGACATCCTGGTCCGTAGGATATACTGCAACATAAAATAAGCATCCTCCAAGTATGACATTTGCAGTTCTGAAGATGGCCAGTGTCAGGTCTGAAGTGATTAGGTAGTTTTCTATATTATATCAACATCCAAAATCAAACACATTAATCAGTAATTATTGCCTAGACAGAAAATATATTTATAAAGTACAAAATTACAAACCATGTCAAAACCATACACTGAGCAAGATCCATGTTTGTGAAACTCGAGCCAACTAAAAGCATAGTAGCAGAGCAACACAGCTTCAGAGAAATGTTATAGTTGGCTCCTATAGTATGTACCTTCATTTTTTCATTAAAAAAATAAGATTTCCATTAGCACAGGAAATAAAAGCTGACGACAAATCTATCAGCCAACTGCCTGCTAACTCCATTTAACTCTTCAGTAAATAACAGTGCTCCTAGGCATGGAAGGATAGCTTTCTTTGGAAACATGTTATATCTGTTCTAATTTCTTTATGAAATATCTAATAGACATATCTCATGTTGTTTTCAGGTGCAAAACTCCTGGCAAACCAGGGGAGATTTGCTTGGTGGTGAAGACAGAGGAGAAGTGGTGTTTTTCCCAGTCTTGTGCTGCTGCTCTCCTGCCTTCCCTCACATCTCTAACCCTTCCTAACTAAGCATCCCAGCTCCCTGCTGAGGGCATTTCATATAACAGGCTCCCCCTTGAACATTCCACTCCATCCCTTCTTCCAGCTCGTTCTCAGAAGACCCACTGATTTGGACAGAGAGGACAGCGAAGGAGAAACAATCCAGGAATATCTGGGCAAGGACAGAGGAACAGAAAGAGAATAAACATGAGTCATTCATTGCATTCCCTGTGCCATCTGGCAAAACTCCTGTGGGGATGTTCCTAGGGTGGGACCTGGTGAAGACCAATTTGCAGATGAGTTCTGCAAAGTAACTTTGCTTTTCCTTTACTTGCCTCTTTCAGTGTTGAGTTTTTTCACTCACTGCCTAGACTGTATTTGAGCCCACCACACAAAATAATTCTGCCAGAGCTCTCTGTATGCCCCTTGGGCTCAGGGGAAGGACTTACAAGCTGTCCATCTATAATTTACTACTTACGCCAGAGAAACCCAACTGTAGAGAGACATGTTTGGTTTGGTTTGGTTTGCTTTCTCCAGAGTGTTTCTCCAAGAACTAAAGCCTTAGGAGACTCATGCTCATTTATCTAGGAAACTGATGTTTCTAGATTTTCATTGTTGCCTTCCTTCTTCATTTACTTAACAATACCATACGTATTCATACACATTTGAATTGCTGTGAATACAGCATCCCAGAACTCCTCAAAAGATATGATACACTAGAAGAGGCATTTTTTTCCTGACAAAATCTGCAGCAATTAAAACTTAGAGTGCCATTGAACTTAGAACACTGGCTACAGAGGAAGTTAAAACCAAAGGTGCTGAAAGACTATTATTTTACTTCCAAATCTATCAAAATAGCAAGCATGTTTCTAGTAAAAAGAGAACACAGAAAACTGAAGGATGCTGATATTGAGAAGTTGTTTGAAGCCTTTAAAAAAAGTAATCATCACTTGGCCAAAATTTTTTTACCCCTGAAAAACTTTGCAGAAAATATTTCTCATAATTTGCCACTTGAAGACTATTCTAAAGTGGTTACAAGTTGCCACAGATAATATACTGTTCTTTGACCAAAATCAAGAAAGAAAAACAGATATGTCTACTGTTAAAATGTGCCCAAACCCTGAAAATAATTGTGGATCCCCAATGGCCCACCCACAGACTCAAAAGTAGAGCAAGTTAAAATATTTCCTTCTAGACTACAGTAACTTTTACACATCTTTGATGCAATAAAAATCGGTGCACCATCTTGTTAACATAATGCAGGCTGTTCACTACAAGAAACTGCTCTAAAGAGATGACAGAGTCCACTGGGTACTGCACAGGGTCTGGGGTGATTCTGCTGCTGAATACCCTGAGTCTTCTATGATCTCAGAATCTGAGACACTAATAACACTTCAATTCTTCATACAGTTGAAATTGCATCAAGTATCCCTTCCTTGCCTGTTGTTGTTTACTTTTAAATACTGAGGAGTGGGTTTTAGCAGTTCTTTTGAAAGGAAAGTTGCTTTAGTCTCTGATTTTTTATTCAATGGTGTCTTGCCAGTTGTGCTAACTGTGCTACATGGTGTAATAGAGAAAACAGAGTTATCCCAGGCTGCTAAACTCATTTTCACTTTTCAGTGAAATAAGTTTAAACCAATTTTTTAAAAGGTGAAAAGCCAGTGCATTAACATACTAATACAGACTCTTAGGTTTGCAGTCTAGAATTTAATGTCTTTCATTGTAAAACCAAGTAATATATTACATGCCATACAGATTAAGTTGATCCATAAGCCACCTTTGTTCCAGAGACCGAGTGTTACCCTCCATGGAATGAAATTCTCAAATCTCTGTGGGGAAAGGTTCTTTTTATAGAGGAAGAAAATATTTCCTAACGAGAGTATTTACTGGAAATACTGTAAATTCATGCCACATAATAAGGATGACTGCTAACTCCTTCAGTATCTTCAGGAAGGAAAAACCCAAAGCCAAACGGGTGTCAAATTTCCTGAAGGCTTTCCTTTGCCTGATATGGGTGAGAACTTGAGGTTTTATCATCAAGGGAGAAAACAGGAAACTGCACTGAATGACTCGCAATTGTTGAGAAAAGGCATCAACATCTGTTTCTGGTCTTTTGCTGAAGAATCCCTTCAGCTGATCATTTGGATTGAGAGTAAAAGGGGGGCCTATAAAGACAGTCTTTTTAGCATGGCCTGCTGCAGCAGGACAAAGGGTAATGGTTTTAAAAAAGCATAGACAGACTAGATAAAAGAAAGACATTTCTTATAGTGAGGGTGGTGAGACACAGTAACAGGTTGTCCAGAAAGGTGGTAAAAGCTCCATCCCTGGAAATATTCCAGGTCAGGTTAGCTGGGGCTGTCAGCAATCTGATCTAGTTAAAGATCTCACAGCAGGGGGTTGATGACCTTTAAAAATCTCTTCCAACGCAAACCATTCCATGATTCTATGATTCTACACGGGCTTGTTTTCATAGGTCCATTTCTTCCAAGTTCAGATAAAACAAAACTCTCCTGTGGGCATGATGGTTTGTGTTCTGGATTCTTGGTTCATGTGGCAGAGATTCTTTCTACTGTATTGCTAACATATTACCCATCTTCAAGAATACAAAGAGGTGGCATGTTTCTGCAAGTTTCCTTGTCTAGTTACAAGATCTTGTGAAAGCATGAAAATGTGATCCTGATAAACACCCTACGCTCAAGGAAAAACACGTGTGTGTGCATGTGTTTTTCTATCTATATCCACTAAATGGTACTAGTCAAAAATGTCAGCGACAGCATTCTAGAAGGAAATCTAGTAGTTCTTCTCTGGTAGTAAATTCTAATCCTAGACATGACAAATACTGTTTAGTTCACATTGCCGTCCTCCCTTAGCCATGAATTCAAAGTTTAGCTGTAAGATTCTTCAAAGTTAGTGCCTATGTGCAATGGGAATTATGTTCCAGTCCCATCTCCAACAAATAGAAACTAAAAATAACTTTATAGTCTTATCCCCTTTATACAGGTTTTCTGAAACCTTCCTGAAAGCCTGAACAGGGGAATAGAAGCACAAAATGACAGTTTCAAGAGTTTGTCATCAAGGAGGGTTTCAATCACTCTCCCCAAAGTAAAATGAAACCGTAACATGAATTTTACAGTGAGATTCCTATTCTGATGATTCTCCGTGGGACTAAGTACTTCCTTAAGAGCAAAAAAAACCCTAAAGGCATCAGAACTTTAATTGGGGAGACAAAATTACAAATATACACCTATTCTAAAGCAGTTGTGGTGAAATATTTTTACTTGAGCAGTGTAATAAATGAAAAGTAAGCTTTCAATTTCTTTAAATCTCAGTGGAAGTAATAATACAAGAAGAAACAGGAAACTACCAAGTCTAGTTTATGAGAAACATACTATGGTTACCGTAATTCACCAACAGAAACAGTTCTATCAAAGATGCTCTCTCTGACCACTTGCATTATCGTTCAGGACATTATTAACATGGGGCAACTACACTCAAGAAGCTAGTCAGAGAAAAAGCAGTATTTTAATGTAATTTAACAACACAGGACGAACGAAACTACTATATAACTCTCTTTTTTAACTCGTGACTGATGATCTTTACTTATTTACAGGATGGTATTTACAGTTTCATCATCTTACTTCCCATGAAGGAAAAGCAAGTATTTTCTTTCATTTTATTAGAGTATTAAAACCCCAGAGGTTCAATGGAAAGCACAAACATTTTGTTTATAGTGCCTGCTGCTCAGACTGACATGGCTGAAGAGAATTTAGAAGAGCAGAATGACAGCTGAGGCACTGCCAGTGCAAAGTCTAAGAGCTAGAAAATGCTGACACTGACCATCCTGCTCCCACCTGGCCTTGCATGTTTTGGAAGAGATTCAGTAGAGCACTCGGTGGTTGGTAGCAGCACCCACCTCAGCATACTGGCCTCCCTGATGACTTATGACCTTCTGACAGTCCTGTTGCCCACTCCAGAGCAGAGCTCCATGCAATCAGCCTGCTCCTACACATACAGTACAACCTCCCTTCTTTGTCATGCTACAGGGGAGGAATGCATGTTTCAGTGCACTTCCAAGTTTGGGGTATTTTTAGTTAAGTTTTCTGTTGTTGTTGTTTGGTTTGGTTGTTTCTTTTCCTGTCTGGGGTTTTGCTTCATTAGAAATTATTAGATATTATTTCATTGTACTAAAGAAAAAGCTGAGTCATTCATTTTTGATCAAAAACATGGAAAATCCCGAGAACTCTAGTAGGTCTCAATGGATAACTACCATTATTTTCAGCAGCACGTGCATTAGATTTTCTAAATAAATCCAGTAACAGTTGTGCTGAAAAGACCAGATTCTGAAATGTCTTTAGATAAATGCAAGAAACTACATGTATCATAGTTCACATAGAAGTCAAGGTCTGAACGGACATAAAAAGCCCTGGTTTTCCAGTATCAATAGCATATGGAAATGCAAACAAATTCTAAGTGCTGTGGGCCAGAGAGGTACAATAAAACACAAAAATATAATAAAAACTAGCTTTTTGGTTTTTAACTTCAGCTATACACAGACTTTTAAGTGCCAACTGAAGAAGACTCAAAGCTTTAGTCTTGATTTCTTGTCAAGTACAGACTTTTCTGTACATAATGATCAGAGTTTTATTTCTGTTGAGTAAAACAGTTTTGTTTGGAACCTACTCTAAATTTTAATGCACCAAATATAAAAAGCAGTTAGAAGTTACTGAGAGGTGGTCCCTTTGTTTGCCAGGTAGCAGGAGAAAAAGGACTTCATTCGATTCAATAGTTTAAACATGTAATTTAAAAACGCTAGGAAAATGTTTACAGACATTTCCAAAGACTCAGGGAAGTCTGGTCTGAGAACATAAACCTCAAGAACCCATTCTGACATGAAGAATATCCTCCGAGAGTGTCATGTTCTTTCAAAAAAGTTTGTTCACAGTGTGAAGCAAAAGATGGACAATTTGGAATGACACAGTCACCCAAAATTCTGTATTATGAAGTCTAAAAGGAAGAGGTAGTGTCTGCGGACAAACAGGACAAAAAAATTAACTAGGTTACAAAGAGGGCTGGTTTAGGTAAAAAAAGTCTCATAGAAGAATTCAGAATTTCTGAGTGAGGACTTCTCCTGAAATTATATACCAATTGATAAAATATCAAAACCTGAAACACAGCCTCAAAAGGCTTAGAGACACTTTTTGTATTCCACTGAAAATCCAATTTTTCATTAGAAAATTGTAATTCTAGTAAAAATCCCCTTCTCCTTAAATATTGGTAATAATTCTGAGGACACTAAGGTGTCTTAAGTGAGAGAAGTACCCAGCTAAACTACCTACTTTACAGATACCAAGTCCAGAATTCTAAATGCAATCAATGAATTATGCTTGTTTAACTGGAAATCAGTTCTTCGGAGGAGACCAAAAAAAAAAAGGATAATTTCTTTCTTTCTTTGAATTGCTGACAATTACTTTGTTACCCAAATTTCTATGCACAGGCTACGATCTTCATTCAAGACTTGGAAGTGTGGCAGCTACGAGCAGCACATAACACAGTGCTCCTCTGTGCCTGCCTGAACAAAGAGCGGGCTGGTGTTTCGAACACAAGCATGGTACGATGGACAGGATGAAATGGTGAGTCACCAGACAGACCATAACTGAAAAATTAAAGGAATATATCTTAAGGCTTACTAATGACTCAAGAGGTCATCTGTAATTGGTATATCATCTTTAATATCTACTAATGTTGTTATGAAAACTTACTCACATAGCTCATTTTTAATGGCCGAGTAGAACTTTTTTTTTTACCTTCATCAGCTTTATGGTAAAAGTTTGGTAAAGAAAGTCTACTGAACAGGATGGGAAGGCTTCTTTAGAAAACCATAAAGATGATATTTAGCATTAGATTTTGCTGTCACTTCACATTTTGAATTGTGTGCTAAATGCACACAGGCAACAATTTCTTTTGCCTGTCATTTATTTGTTGGTAAACACCCTAGGGCCACCTCTGTGGGCTCTGTACAGTCAGAAAAAGGATGCTTGCATTTCCTGATTACATTTTCTTTAAGACACAAGTTACTTTTCAGTATGAGCATTTGAAACATGAAAACAATCTGAAAATGAGGAAAAAGAAAATACACTACAAATATGCTAGATCACTCAAGATCTGCAATTAGGAATCTTCATTCTTGACTTGATTTAGCTGTCTGATGAATTCTAAGCGATTCTTCAGCTGCTGGAACTTAAGGAACCAAAATTTCCAGTGACTTTTCTACTCTATCCTGGTATGATTGGTGTTCTCTTTAGGATTGCCAGCATTTGTCAGGAAAGTAGCTGAATTTTCCAGATGTTTCTTCAGTAAAGAGAACTGCTTCTCCTTTCCAATATCAAATCTTTCCTCAATCTTACCACTTCCTTTTCTCAAGATACTATCAAACACCACAGCTATCGCTATTCTTTCAGCTTCATGTTTTACATGTACACTGTTGAGTTAATTTAGCAAAATTCATGAAGTAATTCCAGCGTGGCAAGTTCTGCTCAAATTGTGAGTTCTGGGTAATTTTGCTGTTCCTAAAGTAATGACAGCTTCTTTCAGCACTCCTCATAAAACAACCCAGTATATCTCATTGGCTTTGTCATCTTAACTTCTAACATTATGGGGTATTGAGACTTACTTCAAAATATTTCAAAGTTCTGATCATTAAGGATCCTGCAACTTGTATCAGCATTCTAGTAAAATTTCAAGTGTCTGCTAAACTTGCTTTTGAGCATATTACCTCCTGAAAAGTAGCACTGCAAATCCTACTATTAGGAAAAAAAATGCCTTATAGATGACCAGGCAAAAATCTCCATCCACTTAATAAAGCATTAATATCTGATAGAATAATTATCTGAAGTATACAAAACAATGTCTCTATACAAAAACATCTATTGATCATCACCACAATAACCATAATAATTTCAAGGCAAAATTGAGAGCCCTTTATAGCCTTCAGAGAAGAATCAGTACTATTAAGGCATGAGACATTTCATTCCAAGGTTACACAGGTTAGATGAATCACCTCAAGAAATGCCTATTTTTTTTCCAATGACTTTAAAGGTAGTTTAGTCACTAGTTCATATATTGGTCCTACACTGCTGATATCCAGTTAACCAAGGTATCTCCTGCCAAGGATGCCTGAACTGGAGGACAGAAAGGAACAGGATGATTTGAGCCTCTAAGACTCAGAAGAACTAGTAACAGAGCCTGGATCTGAGAAGTTTCATAAAATGTTTAAATTTCTTAGTGCTTAAATGAACCAAACCACAGAAATTTGAGGCGTGCCCTTCATGAGCTGGCAGATTAATATTTTTTGGCACTTCATTTTTGCAATGATGTCAGATTGATTATTTTATTGTAATCAATATTTGAATGCATATGACATTTTGTTTATGCCAGCCCTCTTCTTGTTCTTCATGTGTATAAACAGATACACCAGTGCTAAACAACTACAATTTTGTGTCACAGACACAGATGTGGAGCAGCATGGAGGCTTTCACAAAGTTCAGAGTTGCCAAAAATAATCTTCCACCTATCATCTTGTGCAACAGCATTTCATGGAGCCGATATTCACTGCAACCTACTGCTCCCATCAAGAAAAACTAGTATTTTGGAGGATTTGATTGCACAACAAAGGAGATGTCACACTGACAAGTTCTACACGATTATATACTTAAACGTATTTTAACAAAGTTTCAGCCTCATTCTAGACATCTGAATTTTATCAGAATTTCATAGTGTGGAAGAACATCATTTGAACAAGTTCAGTGCTATCCATATTGTAAGACCAAACTGCATCTCAATGTATTTAGCACTGTGCCCGTAACTGGACTTTGCAAAGAAGAAGTTACTTGTGGTGTTCTCCCCCAAGTATATGGGCTATATAAAGCTCCTTATTTCATAAATAGCCTTCAAAAAAACACCTGAGAGCTTGCAATCTAAAGGTGAAGCTCCCCCCGAAGACACCTTTATCAAATGGAACAGCAGGATCCTTATCCATCGGTTCCTTGCTGTGTCTTTAACAAAAGCTGTGCCTACACTGCAGCCAGGGTATGTGCCGGCGCTCCCAAGCGAACCCTCATCTTGCCAATAGCGCTGGAAATGTAGCGGCAAAGATTTCAACACAGGCTGCACAACCCCTGGAGACGGTGGTATTCATGCCAGCTGAAGGAAAGCTAGCTGGGGTACAGCTCTTTCTGTCACAGGCACACTCCTGATTGCTTCGCAGACGTAAGTCACTCTGCTTGATTTTGTGTATCTGTGACTGAGTCAAACTTTCCTCATGCTACCAAGCCTTCTGCTGGCACGCCTTCTTTCTGTGCACAGTGAGTCAATATACTCTGACTCTGTTTTCAAGATTCTAGAAAGACAAGGCTGGAAAAGCAGTATAAATCATTCCATATTGGAAATAATTACTTACACTTGAATTCTGTAATCCTTATTTGAACAAAACTCACATAGACCTTAGTGGGAGTTCAGCTCAGTTAATGACTGAAGTACTTGGCCCTTAATTCCTTTTTCTGCCCTGCTATCAGATGTATTATTATTATGAGAAACATCTGTAATAATACTTTACACTTCCATAGCCCCTGACATCTGGAGGTTTCAACAAACTCTCTCTGAAATTCCTATTAGGTATTCTTATGTTACTAAGGATGTCAAGTAATTTGCCTAAGCCAGAGATACAATGTTTATGCTTTATGCTGCTCTTAAAAAAATTAAATGAGGTTGCATTGATAAATGCCATCCATTATACAACTCATGTCTTAGAGTAACCAACCGGAGAGAAAGACGTCTAAAAATGACTGATGCTGAAGATTAAAGAGAACCATAGGCGCCTAATATCAAATAATGTCAAATTCAGCTACCCGTACTTGAAAATTCTTGTTTTGCTTTTCAGACTCTAGAAATCACTTAGCAAACATGAGGCCAGAAGTCTGAGCAGGACAATAATGTGGTTTCTGTTTATGCTTGTGAGCTTGTCTGTCTGTGTTTATCTGTGAGCTGAAGCTAACTGATCACATACCATATCTGTTCCACTGTGGCAAATGAACACTATTTGCTTTGTTTTTCTGCCTCGAGATACTTTTTAAAATGCTTCCAGATACCAAGGAACCAATTATTTTAGGAGATCTTAGACCTGATCATGTTCCATCACACAAAATGTGGCACATGGTAAGCAAATGCTCAAAAATGCACAAGAGGTGCATGGTGCACATGTGGTCGACTCACAAGAAAAAACAACAAACCTGTGTATTGTAAGGAAAGAAATCACAGACTCCTCTCATTATAGGAGGACGAAAAAACAGAAAAGCTGTAATGCCATAAAGAAAGTGTCTGGCAAACTGATCATAAACAGCAACATGTCCATGACAATGAAAGGGAAGGGTCTCTTCAGTCCACAGCTAATTACAATTCATCCCTCATTATAAGGCACTCTGTTATCAACACTCAGGAATAATAGTCCATTGTTCTATTAGCTTTTTCAGACACTCAGAACCACAGGATTTCAATTCTCCCCTGAATATCCCCATCACTGTAAAAATACAGAATACTCTGCAGCTATGTATGTCAGCTGTTATATCCCCTTGTACCTTCTTGATGTGGGCTCTCAGGGTGATAAAGCAACACAGGACCTCACTTTCTAGACACTTCTAGCTGTAATTTCTCCTTTATCAGATGCAGAAATACAGCATTAATGCTGAAACATAATGGGCCCAGCGCCAAAACAAGTACTTCTGCTCTAAAATATCATGTCTGACTTACCTGTATTAACTTAATCACATAAGCATCTACAGACAGGAACAGACTCAGCTGTCTCAAAAACCTGCTAGGATACGGTGCCTTGCTGAAGCATTTAAATGTCTTAGAAAAGTAAAATAAATGCTTCACAACCCTAAGTCTTCATACGCATGTTCTTTTAAGGGTAGAGGGCTTCTGAAAGCATTGCCTTAGAGGAGGGGGAATGAAAGAAAGTGAGACCGAGTGTGCTGCCGTGCTGCCTACAACTTTTGGCAGTGGATCAGACAAACAAGTTCAGCAGAAAGTCGATGTAATTTTATTGGACCACACTGTCTCAAGCAATTAGAAAAATATTTGTAAAACAACAGATGAGATGGGGAAACGTGGAGCCCAATAATGCAAAACAATGTTTATAAGACAGAAATTGTGAAACTGGAAGAATAAACACAATTACTCTATCAGCACCTCCAGTTCTTCTGAAGATTACTTAGCTTAAAAGCAAAATGTTTTCCTGTTGCACTTAAAAGAATGAACAGTTAAAAAACCCTTTATAAATGCATAGGTACATATCAAAAAACTGTTTGTACGGATTTATCCTGGGAAGCTGTCAGTGCTCATCAGCAGAAAATTAAATGCTATGTGAATGCACTTTATGTACTGATATTCACATGCATATGTGGGCAAGGATTTCAAATCCATGGTTGTGCAAGAAGGATAAGTTTTAGATCCACAGATTCTTTTTAGAAAAACTGCAGATCGTCCAATGTATGTGTAAGCTGCTCAAATAAATTAATGCTGTGTGAGGTAAAACCTTTCTTTGTAATTACCATTTCCCTCCTTGCACGGTGCAAGCTTAGACACATACAACAGTGAAGATGGCCATGTGCATTTCTTTTTAAGTTGCTGGCAAGTCAGAAGTTTGCCTGCATCTTAAGTTGGGGCATATGTTCTTTTCTACCAAGTAGAAATATTTCATTTTCTGCCCCAATTAACATCATAAGACTTGTCACATTAACCGTTCTGTTAGAACTCCAGCTACTTAGGCCTTAGTGCACAGGGAAGGTTTATCTGTTAATTCTAGGATAACACAGTGCTGCCTGACTGTTGGCAGTTATCTGAGTAATAGGATTGAACAAAATACAAATATTACTGTGTCCATTAGAGGTTCTACCAAGATTAATGACGGTCATTAATGAATCAGAAGAAGATTCTGGAATTCAGGTGTATTGTGCATATCAGTTCAAATCTATCTTCAGCCAAGACGGAAACCTGCTGTCCATGTTTACTCTTTGTGTAAAAGAGTCAAAGAACTCAAGCTGTTGAAAGGACTGTTTTGAACTGAGTCTTAACGAAAAACACAGCATGTCAGAGAGAGCTATTCAGGTGAGAGAAGAGGGTCCTGAGCAAAGACTCGTGGTGCAGAATTTTCACCCATACAGGCTGCTTCAAGCTAACCAGATGGCAGCCTAGGCGTGTGGAGAATGCTGCTCTTCCAACACTGGGGAGAACTCCCAGTGTAGCAAAGGTAGGGATCCAGGAGCTGGAACTGCCAACACTTTCAATAGTTTAGAGACTACTACAGTTACTCAGTTGCAACCTCAGCAAAAGTAGGAACAGGCCTTTATAACACCAACATCAAGTTTACCTTCCAGGCTCGAATCCAGTGCCAACATAGTCAAATAAAATCCAGAGAGAACAGCCTGTGTTGCCCAAACAGTCTCCTTGTACCTAGCTATACAGCCGTGATTTCTGGGCACTGGTGAAAATTATCTACAGTATAACAGACTTTTCCCACAAGCACATTCACAATGAAAACAAGCTGTGAATTTCAGGATAAACGCAGGTCTAGAGAAAGCAGCTCTGTTTGAAGTTGTGTTTACAGTGAAACTTTGGCAGTCCCAAAAAACAGCTAAGCTCTGACTTCCGTACATCTATATACTCTGCAATATATCTTCTGTGGACTAGAAATGAATCCTTTGCATTCCAGAAGCATCAAAGAACGACTGCTGATGAAGACTAAAACTTCTGTGAGTGATTGCTGGGGAGGCTGGAGGGGTGACATAGCTGTAACCAGACAGGACATTAAATGTCCCAGCAGAGCAGTTGCTTACACACATCCTTTAGTGTACTGTCAACACTGGAAAAGAATCTGTGCTGGGAAATACTGAGAAACTGTATTTTTTCAATACTTATTACATAGTCATCTGAGCTAAGAAGTAAAAGCACACGAATAAAAAGCTGGTGTCTTAAGTTCAACCAGCAGCATGGAAAAAAACATGAAGACAAAAATGGACAGAGAAAAAGAACTAGGCAGATAAAAAGAGAGTGTGGAAGACAGTAGAGAGTCCTAAGATTTAAGTTTTGTATGATTTTAAGGAAAAAAGTTTAAAGCATGTCTTAAAAGCAAACGATTCTGAAAGAAGCACGTTAGCAGATCAGTTTTCTACTGGATCTCTTCATTGACCACACAAGATTTTTTTTTGCAAGGATTAATGCTAAGCAAATACACGGTAAAGAAACCCTTTGCAAGAAGTATTTACAAACACCCATTTGATTGAAACCACAAAGTGCTTTTGGTGGTATTTGGTTTACCTCATCATTCACACTCTAAATAATGAAAATTACTTGTATTTGCAGAGAAAAAAATAAATCCATTAATATTTTTTGAGAATATTTAACAGAATTAAACACAAAATAATACCTTTAAAGTTTGTGTCTGGAAGTTACGGTTGTATAAAAGTTGAGACACAATTACTATGTCCATAAAGCCTTTCAGAAAAGACTGCAGGAATATGAACACTGTTGACTCTCCCCCCTTCCATACACGTACCCTTCACCTCTTCAGAGAGCTTGCAAACATAACTGTGTGGCACACCAAACTACTTAACAAGGGAGCTATGAGCCATTGTACAGGTTACACATGCTGGCTCCCACACCTGCAGGCTCACGCTAATGTGGCCTCAGGGGAGCATTCAAAGAACTCTTTATTGGGTCTTGGTAAGCTCTGCCTCTGTCCCAAAGTCAAGGTGTTACTAGAACTATCAAAACGTATCTGATAGGTATCTTGTGCGTATGGGAGCCTGAACCTCATTGGCCTGATTCCTTCAACAATTACTGTGCTCCACAAATGTATCTTTCCTATACAGACATGCTTCAGCCTAAAGGATTCACAGATTTAGCCTTCTGAACATTTAAAATTTCCTACACGTGTTATCTCCTACTCACTCCCTTAAAGAGATCCCATCCCAACCTGGAAAGAAAATGAGCTTCCTGGAGTTTTTCAAAATGTCCTCCTCCTTACAAAGAAGTGTTGCTTAATTAAAAATAACTACATTACCAGGGAAATCAGGAAAGAGCAAGAATAGACCTGTCTGTGGATAACAAAAATATCAAAAGTTATATTAAATTTTACCTTTTTTTTTTTTTCCAGGAAAAATATAAACTCATGTACTTTAGGAAATATGCTAACTCACAAATATTTGAGGATAGAAAGTTCCTTTCTGGTCATAATATTCTTAGTCTTTTCACTATGGGTTATTTCTTGTTTGGGTTGGAGTTTTTTGTTT